>CM038796.1:203328444-203398266 GCA_021764765.1 Vicia sativa
GTATTCCATTAACATAATTTGAAGAAGATACTCGTGATTCGTAAAGAAGGTGAGTATATTTTGTTTGTTGCATTTTCAAACTAATATTTCCTTAATATTACTATATTTTGTTTTAAAATGGATTTTGTATTTGTAAAGAATGCGCTAAATATTTATAATGTTCCGGGGCTAAATATGATGATATCTTATACCATTTCAATATGTCCATTTGTCTTAAAATTATATAATTATTAGTGCTACTATTATTATTATTATTATTATTATTGATTATAAAATATAAATTCCTAGAAGTTAAAATACAATTATAAACTTAAAAATTTTGGAGGGAAAATTAATGGAAGAAATGCATTTTTTAAGGTTAATAATTATTATAACTATTTAACGTACATATATTATTTAAAGGTTAATAATTATTATAATTATTTAACATACATACATTATTTAAAGGTTAATAATTATATAAAACTTTAACATACATATTAGATAATGATATATTTTAAAGGTTAATAAAATTTGTAAGACAAAATCTTGAGAATATAAAATAAAAACTAAAATTATTTACGATCGTAATCAAACAAAAAATTATTGAAACTAAAATAACAAGTAATATATTTATAAGAAACTATTTAAATATTTAAACCTAAAAAATAAAAATATATTAAAATATATATAAAATAAAGTCAACCACTAGTCACCATCACACTTACAACTAAATAAATGAGACACTTAAATCCACTTGAATATTACAACAACTAATTTCAAATCCATCTATATTTTCCAAACTTTGAACTCTTAACGCAACTTTCATTGCTATCACTTAGATGATATAAATAGTGATCCATCAATAATAATCCAACTACAAATACTATAAAAATCATAATACAATGTAAAACTTCATAAATTTCATGCCACCAACTTTTAATGCCTCACAGAACAACGTGAAATAGTAATTATCAATCGAATCTAACTACAAATACTATAAAATCATAATATGCAAATGGCGAAACTTTATACTAATTTTGAAGGAACTAAAAGGAGTTTAGAAAAATATTCGAAGAATTAAAATATTCAGAAAAATTTCTGGAAGAATTCACATGAAGATACTAAAGCCTAATTATTAAATCATGTATATTTGTTTTGTTGCATTTTCAAACTAATGTTTTACTTTGCTTAATATACTATTTTTTTTAAATAAATTTTGTGTTGTAAAGAATCATAACCAAATATTTATAATCGACGTTCAGAGTAAATATGATGTTACCTTGTTTACCATTTCAATATATTATTTATGTCTTAAAATTATATAATTATTAGTGCTACTATTATTATTATTATTATAAATTATAAATTATAAATTATATATATATATATATTAGAAATTAAATACCAATTATAAACTTAAAATTTTGGATGGAAAAATTAATGGAAGAAATGCATTAAAGGTTAATAATTATTATAACTATTTAACATACATAATTATTTAAAGGTTAATAATTATTATAACTATTTAACATGCATACATTATTTAAAGGTTAATTATTATAAAACTTTAACATACATATTAGATAATGATATATTTTAAATATTAATAAAATTTGTAAAGACACAAATCTGAGAATATATAAAATAAAAAACTAAAAAATATTTACAATAATTATCATAATAAAAACAAAATTAATTATTGAAACTAACATAAAGAAAACTATATATATTTAAAACAAAATTAAAAAATATATTAAAAATATATATAAAGTAAAGTCAATCACTAGTCACCATCACATACAACTAAATAAATAAATGAGACATAAATCACTTGAAAATATTACAACAACTAATGTTCAAATCCATCCATATTTTTCAAACTTTAAAACTCCTCAGCTTAACTTTCATTACTTGCCAACTCATTGCTACTGTTAGATGATATAAATAGTGATTCCATCAATATTAATCCAACAACAAATATTAACAATCATAATATGAAGGCAACAAAACTTTCATACTAATTTTGAGAAGGAACTAAAGAGTTCGAAAAATATTAGAAAAAGAATTAAAAAGAAGCTCAAGAATATTTCTAGAAGAATTCACATAAAACTAGAGAAGATACTCGCTTCAATTAAATGAAAACTGTGTATATTTGGTTTTGTTGCATTTTCAAACTAATGTTTACTTTGCTTAATATTACTATATATTTTAAATGGGTATTAAATATGATGTTTATCTTATTTACCATTTCAATATAGCTCATTTATGTCTTAAAATATTTATAATTAATATTATTGCTATTATTATTATTGATTATAAATTATAAATTATATATTTAGAAGTTAAAATACCAATTATAAACTTAAAATTTTTGAGGAAAAATTAATGGAGAGAAATGCATTTTAAAGGTTAATAATTATTATAACTATTTAACATACAAACATTATTTAATGGTTTAATAATTATTATAATTATTTAACTGTCATACATTATTTAAAGTTAATAATTATTATAAAACTTTAACATACATATTAGATAATGATATATTTTAAAGGTTAATAAAATTTGTAAGACACAAATCTTGAGAATATAAAATAAAAAACTAAAATTATTTACAATAAGATAATCAAACAAAAAAAATTATTGAAACTAAAATAACAAAGTAATATATTTATAAGAAACTATTTAAATATTTAAACCTAAAAAATAAAAATATATTAAAAATATATATAAAGTAAAGTCAATCACTAGTCACCATCACACTTACAACTAAATAAATAAATGAGACACTTAAATCCACTTGAAAATATTACAACAACTAATGTTCAAATCCATCCATATTTTTCCAACTTTCAGAACTCCTCGTACTTGCCAACTTTCATTGCTACTCCTGTAGATGATATAAATAGTGATCCCATCAATATTAATCCAACTACAAATACTATAACAATCATAATATGAAAATGACAAAACTTCTTTGGGTAATTTGAATGAAGAAATGACCTCTATTTATAGACCAAAATTAAAGAATGGTAAATTAAAGAATTTGCTTGAAATTGAACAACTTGCCTTAAAAGGGCAAGAACATTTTATAAATGCACATGGAATATTCCTTTAACCATGATTAAAATCTCATGATCTTATCTCATAATTATCTCTGATCGTATTTATAAAGCTCTTCTGCTCTGGAAATTGATGACAAGGCTTCTAGAAGGTGGTTGTGAAAAAATGACCTATAGTTCTTGAAAATGACATAATTCATGGTTATAGACTCTAAGTTTAAATTTCAAAACCCTATCTACACAAAGTGTCTTTCATGTTCTTGGACATTTTGAAATCTTGTAACACGTCCCCAACTTTATGTTTGAGTTTCTTGAATCAAAATGGATCTAGGTGAAAATATGGCCATGATAAGGAAAAACCATGTTTTTAACACTTAAAATTTTCTAAGTGTTGAAAAATTCAAGTCTTGACTTTTGTTGACTTTTCACATTTCTTGATTTTTGATGATCATGATGGATAATTTGAAATTATTTATGATTGAAAAATTTGGTTGAAAAAAAGTTGACCAAAAATCAAAGTTTTGAACTTTACGAGCAGTTGAATTTTCATCGAATGATTCGGAATTTGTCTAATGAAGAAACATGGATTTTGTAATATTTTGAACCAGAAATTAGGTCAAAGATGTTGCATTGATGATGTGGAATCAATCTTGACAAATAGATCATTCATTGGCGGAAAGTAATGATTCACTATTTTTGATCAAAACCTAATTTAGTCGATTCAAAGGTAGATCATGAGAAAAAGTTGGGAATTTGAAGATCGAATGTTGATGATTGATTAAGATAGATCAATTGAGGTATTGGTAGACTTCAACCTAATGATCATATCTTGACGGATAATTTTGATAAAAACTAATTTGACTATATTACATATTACGATTATTATGATTACGAAACTTATTGGTGATGCAATTATGCATATGTGAATGATAATAAGGTGGTATCTTAAATTGAGGTAGGGGTATGGCCGGGGAAGAATCATGGTTTTCAAATAATAAGTCATGGTAAGGGAGTTTATTCACGTGAAGCGAAGGTATTGCAACCACGTCTATAGTACTTACGGTATCCACTTATATTTTCTATCTAAAAGGTGTGTTATATCTATTTATGTTAATGCTACAATGCATGAGAAAAGAAAAATAAAAACCACGGGGAAAAGAAGAATTTTGTACAAGTTGTGATCGATTCCGTGACAAGATGAGATAAAAAGAAACTAGCAAAACAAAGGAGACTAAACTAAATACTTATCTAATGTTGTCGTACAGTCATTGGACCTATGGTTGAGGATGTAAGGAATCTACACCTATGTCAACATTGAGGATGTAAATCAATGTCAGGCTCGAGAGCTATCCTAATCTGAGAAGGTCCTAAAGGAAAGTTATCGCCTATCCGTCTTGGTTGTAAAACCAAGGATGCGGATAAAGCAATCAAGTGCTTTTGGCAAAAGCATACAAATGTCTAATGCACAAACAAATGTCAAGCAGCGTGTAACCTATAGAGCAAATGCGAGTTACGCAATAAATCTGAACCCCGTGAATAGTGGAAGTTAGAATAGGAACTCTGACTACTTTTGTTATTGACTCGATAAATGAGGTAATTTGATTTGCAGTATTTGCTAACAGACTCGGGCTTACATAGTACGATTATCGGACTTTTAGCGCTTGAATTTCATATCATAAGACTCGATAGCAAGAAATATAAAAAGCGGGACTTTTCTTGGTGGTGCCACCCGGTTGCTAACCACTTTGACCTGTCTTCTAATATAAACACTGCGAGAATGGCCTCCTATCACGGATGTGAATTTTAAATAGACCAAAGACAGCTAACATACTGAAGCACCTAAAAGGTCTTAAATAAAACAAAGGGGTTCAAAGCATGCTCGACTCTGAATCATCATGCATCTATTCCTACTTCTCGTGGTAAAGAAAATTATTAGCCCTATCATGATATCTAGGAAAGCAAGAGAATGCAATAAAGCATTTAAAAAACTACCAAAGGATATCAAAATCAAAGAGCACTACGAGCTAAAGAATACTCTGGCTTCCAGAAGTACTACGTACGCAATTGATAGCCGGTGAGAAATACTCAAGGTATCGAAAACAAAGTAATTCATCGCATCTAAAGTAATAACACACAAGAGAGGAGAAATTCAACAAGCAGACAATAGAATATCTGGCGTATACAAGCGAGGAATATGTGTATACATTCAATCAAGTGTACTATGAGACAGATAAAATAAAAAATAGTAAAAGATGTACACTTATGTAACATAATCTAGCTTTACACAGAAGGAGTAAAACCGAAGAAGCAACAATAAGATGTACCGTATATACAATGTATTACTGCGAAGGGAGATTAGACCCAGCGAGGCAATAAGATGCACGTATGTGTACAAATGCAAAAAAGGTAAAACGAATAAGCAAGATAAGAATGCTGCGTGTGTACAAAATGCAAAAGAAATGCAAAAAGGAATTAAAACCCGGAAGCAAGCAAATAGAATGTACATGTGTACAAGCGCATATAACAAGGGGGCTAAGTCTAAATCTCACATGATAGTCAGTACCTCGATATGAGTAAATGTCAAAATTAACAAAGTAAGTGGTAGAAGTAATGCTCTGGATACGAAAACCGATTACAAATGATTATAGTCTAATATTAGTAAAGTATGAAATAAAATCGGAAAATAGGTATGGGAAGTCGGTTTTCCAAATCTGTGATTGAAAATTAACTTCTCGAATCAATTAAAAATCGCATGGTTGCTTGTAAAAACATCAAAGTTTCAAAGCGTATCGCTTTAATTAATTCCGGTAAATCGTCTTTTGAGCATTAAAATGTGGAAACAACCCCGTTTAGGCGTATTGTGAAAAAATTGGTTCAAAACCTCTAAATCCGGTTCAAGCGTGTGCCAAAACATAGGAGACATGTACGTTACTTGGACTTCATGGAAAAATGAAGTTTCTACATGAAAGCATTAAAACAAGCTTATGGAATGGTAAATTTTGTTTTGTTAATTCCGATTCAAGTTTTCTTTAGTTTGGAATGTGAGATGAATTATGTTTCAATTCGAAACATATAATCAATCGAACAAATCAAAAAGAAACTTTCAAGTTATGTACAAGTTTACTTGAGATTTAATTTGAAAAGTGTATAAAATGTGTTTATTATGTTTTTATGACATTTAAATGCATTAAATTAAATATGTGATATCATATGCAAATGATATATTACTAATGCAAATCTAGTTAAATTTATGTAAACATATAAATACTCATTAAATTAAGCATGTGATGTGTCAGTGTAGTGAAATCATACATTGTAAAAGTGTGTAAGTGAGGTTCGACACCTTTTAATCATATTATGAAAATCGGACAACAACACATTAATAAATCGATAAACTTATTTGCATACATGTGTGAAACTTCCCCTACAATGTGAATTAGATGCATGCATATGTATTATGTATAATGCAAATATACCTAAGACCAATATGCACTAGTTCAACATTTTCGACACAAGTAAGAATGCGATTCAAGCCTTAATTATACGTGTTTCAAGTGCAATCAGTAATATATGATCTAATGCATGAACATATATTATATGATGCAGATGCACTAACTAGTGGAAAAATACAAGAATATGATCACACAAGTGTATGTGTAAGCTGTATACAAAATTCCTTCACCGCAGACACCTTTAACATCACAAAACTTAACCAAATCAAAGAGTTCGATAAAAGAATTCAATAACTTGGAATCCACACGAAATTTGCAAGCAATTTAATATTCAAATTCAGAAATCAACAATTTAAAATTGATTAAAAATAATAACACTTGAACTTGAAGTCTTGTCAAAATTGAAGAGGAATTCCTTATGTAACACCGTATTTAATTAAATATTACCATTAAATATTAGTATTTTCGATTAATTCATTGATTGATAAATTTGTAGGTTGAATCGTTAGAAATTAATGGTAGATAAAATTAAGGAGGAAGAAAATAACATTAAATTTATTTTGTGTATTTAGAGTTACTAATTAAATATAGAGAATTAATTAGAGGTGAAATAACATCTGGTGTATTGTTTAGTAAATCATACTAGTGGTCAATACTTTGTTAATAAACTTATGAAAAACAAGTATTGGAATTGAAAAGAAACTAAAACAAGTAGCATAAGGAAAAAGAAAGAAAAGGAATGTGAGAGAGGAAAAGAGAAATAGGGAACAAGGTTGTTTAAATGTCAATGCTGTTCGAGAAATACGTTTTCGATCGATTTTGAGAGCTCCCTTCATCAAAAGTGAGGGTGGGGTTGATTACTATAATCAATGTATGATAATTTTTATGTAGGTTTAAGTTATATGATGTCCTGTCAATTTGTGTTTTTGCGATGTATTTATGTTGTGATATTACCAATATTGATCCAACATGTTGAATTATTCTTCAAATTGGTTGGTCTTTGTGATGATAATTAAGGTGTAGTATAATGCTAGTAATAATTTTTTAAGGAGAAATAACTCAATTGATGAAAATTGTGAGGAACCTGCATATAATATGGGAATTAAGGCAAATGGAGATGGAGAATGGTGAGAGGGCCTTCCCAAAATTGAAGAACACGTGTGGGCCTCACCGGAGGGGCTGACGCCTCTGAACCAGGTGGTGGGGCCTCACTTTCCTTTTGCCTTGGCCACGTGAGAGGAAGGTAGTGTGGTATGGATGCTGTTAAGCAGTATTACTAGGTACATCTTGAATTCTAAATAAATTATAGTCTAATGGTAGTGTAATTGGAATTACATGGTGTAATAGTAAATCAAGCATGCTAGCGATCAGGAAAGACAAATCTTTGGATAAATTGTCACAGAAGCAAAGTGTTAAATAGCTAGCATCTTTGAAGTGGTGAGAATGTTATTTAAGCACAACTAAGTAATAACAGGTGGTGCCAATTGGTAGCAGAATAATCTATTAATGTAGAAAAACGAATTGTGGTAGTAGAATAAAATTGGAAAATTTTTGTAGTTAAGTAGTATTATGGGAAGCAAAAGCAGTTTAGAAATTAATGATTGTAAATTAAAAGCGATGAAATTTTAGTTCTTTCGAATTGATAAAAATTAATAGGCGATTCGTGTATGCAAAGTACATCAAAAGTTGTTTGTTTTATTCTTGTCGATTGTTGGAATTAAGATCTTATTGAAATAAGTTATTTACATGGTCCAAATGGACAATTTTGAGTTGTAGGCTTAAATTGCCAAGTTGATTGATTATGTTGTTATGAGTTGAATTGTTGTTAATGTTGTTGTGTATACCATTCATATTAAGTGGATACATTGCATTTTTCTAAAGTTAGGGTTTGAAAACCGATTTTCAAAATCATTTAAATGAATTTTCAAAACAATGAAATCATACCTAATTTTATTTGTTCTAGAAAGAACGGAAAATAGGATAAAACCCACAACAATTGGATAAAGCGGTCTACAAGACCAAAAGCATGGATTCGGGAATTGATTCATGCAAAGAGGTATTAGCACCTCTTCGTCCATCGTTACTCGATGGGACCCATTAGTTGAAATGTGTTTGTGTGTGTGTCGCTAATTTCTAAGTCATGAATAAATAAAAAGAAAAGGGTATATTTATTATTATTTTGAGTTTGACGGTTTTGAGCAATACCCTTGATATTCCCTCGTGCAATGGGAAAGTCAAAACCGTAGTTCTTGTTGAAAATGTTTGAATTGGTTGTATTGATTTTAATTGAAATGTTTTGTTTTGATAATCGTATAGCGAAAAAGGTTGAATGGGTTGGATTGATTTTAATTGTGATGACAAGTATCAAAAGCGTTGGGCTATCCTCTGTGATTCAATACTAGAGATTGGTGATTGAGTCGACCATCTCTCATCAAAATCTTTATTATGAAAAGAGTGAGGTGAAACAGTTCACTTTTTATTAAGTGTATGGAATAAAATATTTAAGTCATTGGACACCTCTAATGGCTAAATACTTTTACATTTTAACTAAATCGTCGAACAACACTCTAACAATTTAATTAAATACCGCCTATATGTTTTTTGTTTTGTGAAAAATTGATTTTGAAAGAACAGTTCAATGGTATTTTTGACTTGAAAAGTGTTTTGAGTGCGGCGTTGGATTGAAATGATATTTCGGGTTATGATTAACCAAGTATGTGGACTTGATTAACCTGCGTGAGGATGGTGCTCCTATCCCCACCATGAGACCACATGCGATGGTGATTGGTATGTGGACCAATTGTTTTTTCGGGTTATGATTAATCAAGGCAGCAGGGATTAATTAACCTCGTGAGGATGGCCATGCCCATCCCCAACCATGAGACCCTTAGAGAATTTAGTGTGGGTAACCAAAATGAGAGATCGGGCGTTGTTGTTGTTTATGTTAATTTGTGAGTGGAGTGTACAATCGTAATAAACATACAAGCGGATAATATAATAAAGCGGATAGTAAAGAAAATAAATTAACTAGTAATACAAACCGGAATTTAAATAATTATTAGTATAGATTTTTCTACTTGATAAAAATCAACTAATAATTTAATTGATAATTTAACAAATAAAACTATACTAATTATTATTTAATACATCAATAAATAAATAAAACTTGCATAATAATAAATTTAAAGAGAGAAGTTGAAAATGGGCCTGATTGGAGCTTTAATCGGGGGTGTGAGCAATGCAGGCTGGCCAAATCAATGTGGATCACTGTATGAGTGCTTCCATGGATCATATTGTGGTCCACCATTCTGATCGTTGGATCTGGACTTCATGATCGATGGCGATGCGAGGAGGGTGCAAGCGAGATACAATACACATGTGCACTGATTCGAAATAGACCAAACAGTGGTGACAAGTGTCACCACGGAATAACTCAACAAAATCAAACATTCTTACAACTAATATCTCCTAAATTCATTTTATATTATAAATTATAGTAAAATAAAATAACAATTAAATTTAAAATAAAAAACTAGTATAATATAAAATGAAAACAAAAGTCAGTTTATTATTATTATACTTTTATATTATTATTATTTTAAACTAAAAAAACTAAATTAGTTTTATTACAATCTTTATTAACATAAATAAAACTAAATTAATAACTAATCTTAAATTATATTTTAAAAAATAAAACAAAATCTATTTTTAAAATCCAAAACTAAATGGGTTTTAAAAACAAAATTAGTTTATGAATAAAAAAAAATTACTAACCAAACTAGATTTTGAAATAAATGTTATATTAAACTAATATTATAAAACTAAAAATTATTTATTAAATCTATTATATTAAACTAATGCTCAAAACTTAAACAAGCAAAAAGAAAAAGAAAAAAGCGATTCTCTCTCGGAAAACAAAACCTCATCGCCTCTCATTATCTCGATCTCATACAAACCTCTACTTGGTAGCTGGGTTCTCACTTGGTCTCACCTATGCCTCTTGGCTCATCTGCAAGTGACTCTCCGCTCTCTCTAATCAATTACATTTTGCTCCTGAATCTCCTGGTAATCCCAGCTCGTCTGCAGCCAAGTGATCTCGCTGCGATCTCATGGTTGATTAAAGATTCTCAGCCATGATCTCGCGCGATTCACCTCCTCTGGATACTGTCCTTCTATCTTTGTTATACATACGATTTTTAAGTTTCCGAAAACTGTTTGGTTCATTTATACGGATTATTGAAAGCGGAAAAGGAAAAAAAATGAAACCACTGGGTTTCAAGCGGTGATGATGATGTTGATGCAATCACGAAAGCGTAAGGTTGGTGAGAAAAGGAAGAGGATGGCGACGCGAGTTCGACCTCCTCCTTCCTACGCTGGCGGTGTACCTTTCACTCTTCTTTCGGCTATTTCGGATTCGAAGGGTATGATAAAATGATGATTTTCTGTTTAGATAATACAAGTTTGGTTTGGTATTCTCGTTGTGTTTGAATATTTGGGTTGGTGTTTGAATAATGTGCAGGTTCGTGTTTGAATATTACGGCTAGGGTTTTCAAAATGAGCAGTTGCCTCCTTAATTCTGTGCATTCTTTGCTTTTATATTGTCTTTCAATTAGGGTTCTACGATGTCAAACTTTGGGATAAGGGCTTTTTGGAAAACAAAAATCAAAAATGGGCTTTTGTATTACTGTCCTTGATCTGTAGAGTTTGAAAATATACGGTTATTGTTTCTGTCTGGACTTTAGCATTTTAAATTTGATAATTTGAAGCGATTATTTGTTGAGTACATTATATCTCGACCACGAGCAGTACTTCTGTGATGTGATGGTTTGAGCCACTTTGTGAACCAACATGTTGTGATTTGCAAAGGGTGGGTTCTTAAACATGAATGATAAACAACCTCAACATAAAAGCGATCGATCATTTCCCCTAATGATGAGATAAAAGCTGTTTGAAACTTTGTTTTTATCGTTTAATTGCTAACCATTTGGTTGTTTCATGAATGTGAGCTAGCATAAGCTGAGAGTGGTGAAGCTGGTCAAAAGCATGGTTTGAAGATAGAGCAAGCATGGAAGCAAAGAACAACGACTACCAATAGAAAATAGGATTTAGAGAATGACATTGTAACATTTGCTTGTATGTTTGAATTTTGTAAGTAGGATTAGGATAGAAGTTTGGAACTTTGTAACATCACAAATGTTTGAGTTATAATTATAAATATAATGAAAATCTACGTATGCATTGTACATGAGAGATTAAATGAATGTCGAATTAATTTGAATCTACTTTATAATGTGCATTCTTTGAATGTCTTTGGTCCAATTAGAACTTTGGAAATTGAATGATAAGGAAGAGTTTGAATGGAATGAATTTATTTGACTTTTGTTGAAACTTGTTTCTCTATGGTTATTGAAAAAAATCCTTGAAAACTCCTGGCAATAATTAGGCCAAAGGAAACATAGAAACATGAGACAATACATCTTGGGAAAATGTCACATAAACAATAACCTCCTTGCATTTCCATGAAGTAAATCCGCGTAAGTTAATGAATTAATCCGCTATCTAAAACTTATGGGCAAAAAGAAAACTAGAAAATTGAAAAATAACATCTTACAAACATTTAATTTCTTCCATCCTTTTAAACTTAAAGTATATTGAAAGCTCATTATAAGGGATAATCTTGTAATCGAACCATGAAATCAAACCAAACTAGATCTCTTGATGAGCAAAAACCTTGTCATCCTTGATTCTCCGATTGGTAGAAACAACCAACATCTTCTAAATCTCGTGCTATAAATACCTGAGCCGATCCAAACAAAACCCCGTCAAGGCATTAATGTCGCAAATGTACAGTAGAGTATTTCGAACACAAAATAATCACAGTTTGAAATCAAGTTGCCCGGATGCAAGTAATGATGTAGATGTGATGGCGAATGATGTCTACATGAGTGGCCCAATGAAATAACCAAATGAATGCAAAGCCTAAGCCGGGTAACAATTGATATATAGAGGCAAATTTTGGGGTGCAACCTTTTTATTTAATCGTCTTAAACTTGAAGAGTAGAAATTGGCGCTAGCCTTTTGAACTTTCAAGGTAGAAAAGATTAATTTCAAGAACCCAAGATTTGGCTCCGAAGAACAAGTGAACATATTCGCTTTTACAGGTATTTTTTGCATTTTTTTTAAAGAAAATATTTAGATATCGAGGAAAGCAGATACGCAAATAAGCTGACTCGAATTGAATATGAGAAATGATAGATCTTTAGAGCAAGCATACTTTAATAAGTTGCTTCGCGAGATCGAAGCGAGCAGACGGACCTTGGGCAGAACTTCAATAAGTTGCTTGTGAGATAGAAAAGTAAGAACTCATGATCTTTGGAGCAGGCGTACCCCGATAGTTGTATGATCAAAAATGAGAGATGGATCTTTGGAGCGACATACTTCAATAAGTTGCTTCGCGGTCGGAAGCGAAACAGTAGACCTTTGGAGCAGGCATACTTGAATAAGTTGTACGGTCGAAAAGTGAAACTCATAGATCTTTGGAGCAGGCATACTTCATAAGTTGCTTAGGAGATCAAAAATGAGAATAAGGATCTTTGGAGCGAGCATACTTCAATAAGTTGCTTAGCGGATCGGAAACGAAACGAACGGACCTTTGGGCGAGCATCTTCAATAAGTTGCTTGGAGATCGAAAGTAAGAACTCATAGATCTTTGGAGCAGTATACTTGATAGTTGCTTCGCAGATCAAAAATGAGCAGGGCGAGATCTTTGGGCAGGCATACTTGAATAAGTTGCTTGGGTCAAATGAGCAGACGAGACCTTTGGAATGAGTATACTTCAATAAGTTGCTACATGATCGGAAAATGAAATAGATCTTTGGAGCAGCATACTTTAATAAGTTGCTTGATCAAAAATAGAACAGGAAGATCTTTGGAGCAGGCATGCTTCAATAAGTTGCTTGTAGATCAAAATGAAACCCGAACCAGTTTGGGCGAGCATACTTGATAAGTTTAGCCGCAGTCGAAGAGTAGAACTCATAGATCTTTGGAGCGGCATACTTTAATAAGTTGCTTAGCGGATCGAAAGTAAGAACTCATAGATCTTTGGGCAACGAGCATACTTCAATAAGTTGCTTGAGATCAAAAATGAGAACAAGCGGAGTATATAGGGTAAGATATTAGACACACACAAGAAGAACCGTGGAGAGACTCCTTTGGGGAAGATATATGGATAGTAAAATCATCGATAGAAGGCAATTTACAGGGAAAGAGGCCAACCAAAGAGACTCTAGCAAGGATTTCAGACTATATTGGACTTTAAAAGTTTGCAAATGTTAAAGAAATGCAATATCCCTCGGGCCAAAGGCGGGGTGAAATTCTTCAAGTGGCGATTATGAATTACCACACACACAGTATGGATACTCAAACAGTTGAGAAATTGAAGGTTGAACCTTAGCTCTTACTCGCTCTCCTTGACAGAGACAAACATGGGTAAGAATACCAAAATAAATTTGCAAAAGCAAGGCTTGGTAAATGAATTGAATTTGAATGATATAAGATCGACGGAGTCAAAGTGCATATATGACAACAGAAGATATGTCTTGAGAAACTTGGCAGAATACCACTTGGGATTTTTAATGGATGGAACTTCTCTTGGAGGCATAAAAGGTACTAGAAACACTTTAATCGCCTTATGCTTAGATGCATGTTTGAGATTATTATTTTTAGCATAATGCTCCATATAAATGGAAATACTACACATTTTGAGGCTATGCAATGCAATGATGCATGTTTTAATATTTCTCACAGGACTATAGGCAATTGTAAAATTTTGAAATATCAACCATCCATGAATTGAATATAATATCTAGTTTTTATCAAAGAGATGATAATCCGGTCTTCGACAAGGGATTGATAGAAGTATCAACTTTTAATGATCTACATCAGCGGAAATAACTCTTGAGATTAACATTCATCAGGATGACAATCATATTGCATAGGATTCCGAAATTAACTCTAAATTCACAGCTCTTGCGTGAAGTCGTCAATATCTTACGGCACAAGTGAGCCTTTGAAAATGATCTTCTTTGGTGTAATAGTTCTTTCGATCTTAGCGTCGAGGAAAGAGTGATAACATCCAGGACACACGTATGCCATAGATAACTCTTGTTGGAGGAAAGGAGCTTTGTGGTTGACGGTGCCAGGCGCTATGATGCCCCTTTCATTCTAGAATCTTTGCATAACTAAAGCTGTAAAGCAGGAGACATAACAATAATTACGCTCTGATCATTGTTTCATTAGTTAATGGGTGTACAAAATTGAGTAACTTGAGAAATTATGCCACGTCTTGTTGGGCAAATGTTTTATACTCAAAGTTTATTAAAAATATAGGACGTTGTTTTGCAAACAAAGTTAAAAATAAAACAGAGATAAAATAATGAAAAACACGGTTTGGATGAAAGTAATTTTATTGATTGATTAGCAAGTAATGAGCATTTGTCAAAGACAAATCACGAAGAGGCAATTGCTTATACATCAAAGTTAAAGAAAGGTGACAATAAAATCATGGATTTGTGAACTGAATCCCATGCCTTTCACAACTTCACATCCCTCGATATCGAGCCGTCAACAAAATGCTCGGATTACATGACATCACTTTCTGGATTATTTAGTTGTTGGTAAGGCGGCTGAAAAGCGGTGTCATCGGATCGTATCATTATGTGAATCCTTAATTTTTGCACTGACCGCCTTGGTTTTGATCCAAGGATACCCTTTTTGCCCAAACCGCCTTTGGGTTTACTTGCCGGTGTCTAATCTTTTATATTTATCCTAACTTTTGCAGATCTTTTGATCCATCGGGATGCCCTTATTTACTTGGGCTAGTCAACTAACGGGTCTCTTTTTATCTTGATATTTTTTGCATCTGCATTGATCGGGTGAGAAATCCTCGTCCATAGTCGCGAGCAACATAGCTCCTCGGAAAAGCTTTCTTCACGACATATGGTCCTTCATCAATTTGGAGCCAGCCCTTGGCGTCCATATTGTTGGGGCAAAATTCTCTTTCACACAAGGTCACCCGCTTGGAAATTCCGAGGACACACTCTCTTGTGAAAGCCCTTTTCATCGCTTTTGGTATAAACATCCATGACAAATAGCTCAATCTCTTCGTCGATGAGATTCATTGATCATACATTACGATTCGACTTCATCGAGTTGCTGTCTGTTAAAATCATAAGGAAGAATTTCAACTTCCACGGGTGGGGCCTTCCATACCGTATACCAAGGAGAGGGGTTGCCCTGTTGAAGTGCGTGTTGAAGTCACGATGGCCGTGCAAGGCATATGGCGACATCTCGTGCCAATCCTTGTAAGTGAAACCATCTTCTGTCAATCCTCTTGATATTCTTGTTTGCCTCCACAGCACCATTCATTTTTGGACGATATGGAAGAGTTATGATGTTTTATCTTGAAACTATCACCTGACTCTTTCATCATTTATTGTTGAGATTAGAGTGGTTGTCGGTAATGATCTTCTCGGGAACCCATGCGATAAATGATATTATGCTTGATAAACGTGTGACCACTTGTCTATGACAGGCATAAGATCTTTCAACCATTTAGTAAAGTAATCAATGGCAACAAGGATGAATCGATGTCCATTAGAATCGGTGGAAGCTTAATTTCTCGATCATATCAATGCCCACATCTAAAAGGCAATGGAGAAGTCAAAACATTCAACGAAGAAGGTGGCACATGCATCTGTCGGTAGTAGATTTGACATTTGTAGCGAGTTACGGCATGGTTGTGTGATCATTCTCCATGGTGGACCAATAATAGCCGCTCGGGATCTTCTTGGCCATTGTGCCCACTAGAATGCGTCCGAAAGAACCTTCATGAATTTCTTCTATGATCTTATTTGCTTGTCTATCCACGCATCGAGCAAAGCAGAGTCATAGTTCCTTTTGTACAACACGCCCCATTGAGGAAAAATTTAGGCGAGTATTTTGCGCGGTGCCTTCTTATCAACGATGGAAGCATCTTGAGGTATTCTTTCGTCTCGAGATACCTTTTGATGTCGTAGAACCAAGGTTTTCATCCGCCGCCTTGACTTCATAGCGAGCAGGAGCTCATCCAACCTCATTATAGTGATATACGGGCATCATGCATGTCGACCTTAAACATGGATGACGAGGTAAAGAGTCGCCAATTGTTCTCCTCCCTCGGGATGTGATCGAAAGTGATCTCGTCGAAATAAAGGATCAACTTGAAGACATGATCTCGGTATGGAATCAAATTGGTGGCGAGTCTCCCAATCTCCGTTGATTTGACTAATTACCAAGCGGAATCTCCGGTATACATAACATTTGATTCTCGGATCAATGGGCGCTTCAATCCAAAATACAAGCCTCGTACTCGGCCATATTATTGGTGCAATCAAAGCAGTTACGGCGTGAATGGAATGTGAAAACACATCGGAGAGGTGATATGGCGCCAACACCATTTCCTAATGCATTCGAGGCTCCATCAAATGCCATCGTCCACCGTGAACTTGGCTCGGGTCCCTCTTGGGCAGGAATATTACATCTCGATATACATAATGTCCTCATCGAGAACTCAAACTTCATCGGTGATAGTCATCTTCTAATGGTTGTTGAGCGAGATAGTGCGCCACCACACTACCTTTGGTAGCCTTCGAGTAGTGTATTGGATATGTACATCGGGATCATTTGCCAGCGCTATCCTTCCGTGAGCCGGCTTCTCAAAGATATACTTTCGGGTCCATTTGGAATTAAGAAAGTAGTGTGAGTCAACATGTCTTGTGAGTCGTTTTTTGTCTGAGTGCACAACAAGTCTTTTCAATAATGAATACCTCGATTCACATTACATGAACTTCTTGCTCAAATAGTATATGGCATGCTCTTTTACGCCCGTCTCATCATCTTGACCGAGCACCTTATGGAATTCTCCAACCTTCATTAAGTACATAATCAATGGTCTGCCTTCCACGGGGTGAGAGATTGGAGGTTCTTGTAAGTACCTTTTTATCTGTCTTGGCAAATCGACAATCGTTCCACGGTTGTTGGTTCTTTCTTAACGACTTAAAAATGGGCTCACGGTGGGCGTAAGATGAGAAATGAACCTAGCGATGTAATTAGTCTTCCCAAGAAACCTCGCACTTCCTTTTACATCATTGGCTCGGCATCTCTTGTATCGCTTTTATCTTTGCGGGATCGACCTCAATTCCTTTCTCGCACAATAAAGCCTAAAAGTTTCACATCTCACCCCGAAGGTGCACTTACTGGGTTTAACCTCGACTGGACTTTCTCAATCTTTGAATAATTTCAACAAGTGAACGGTGTTCTTCTTCTATCAGGGACTTGGCAATCATATCATCCACGTGAGACTTCAATCTCTTTATGCATCATATCATGAAGAGAGTAACCATAAGCGACGATATGTTGCCCTACGTTCTTCAAAGCAAAGGCATCACTTTGTGGAAAGTTCCCCACGGTGTAATGAAAGTAGTTTTCTCCATATCATTGGGCCATCTTAATCGGTTGTGGAGAAACCATCCATGAAGGAGAATACTTTGGCTTGAAGCGATGTTATCGACCAAAATGTCGATGTGCGGGAGAGGAAGTCATCTTTAGCTAGCTCTATTGATCCATAACCAACACACATCCTTACCTTGCCGTCTTTCTTGGTGCAGTACAATGTTTGCAACCCATGGGGATAAGAAACAACCTTTAGGAAACACGCTTCCATCAACTTGAACTTCTTTGATTTTCCTTGACATTTACGGATGTGTTATCGAAGCTTCTGCTTTCTGGGTGGGCACTTCTTTGAGGGCAATTCATGCATAACGATGTCGATTATCTAACGGGCATATCTTCATAAGACCAAGCAAAGATGTCCACGTACTCATGTAGCATTTCGACAAGCTTTGCTTAACTCCATCTTCAAAATGCCCCGATCTTGACCTCCTTTCGAGCATCCTCGGTTCCTAGATTGATCACTTCTAGAGTCTCTTGGTGCGGTGGATGACCTCTTTTTCTTGCCTCAACATTACGGCTAATTCTTGAGTAATTCAGTCTCTTGACTTCTTCTTGACTTGATAAATCGGTTTGTCGAAGTCATAATGAGCCACGAGAATCAAACGTCAAAAATCCGGGATCAAAGATCGCATCTGCGTGGTTGGTAATTTTATTTTTATTATTATTTTTTATTTTAGATTTTTAAAAATGAAAAGAAAAGACAAAAGTTTGTATAAAAGTTAAAACTTGATATTGTCACCTTTTAAAGAATAAGTGAAGAAAAACAAAGAGAAAAATTTGAATGCAAAAGGCGTCCTTTATTAATGATAAACTTGAAAGTTAAAACATGTTGGCCCTACAGACATGATCACTACGTCTTGGGCATAGCATTAGGAATTATGCATGACATAAAAGCAATTACTCTTCAAAGCGGGTAACCACGACAGCGTTTTCAACGAACCAATTTGAAAGCTCACGTCCTGGGCAGTTGGGTAGATCCACTTGTCCACATCATAGTCACTTTTCGCCGCCATCAATTGCATCAACATCTTCAATATGGATTCCACCTTTGACAAACTTGACAAAAGGAGACACCCCTTGCTCGTTGGGGTGGGCCCAGACCTTCATTCGGGAGCAAACCCAAACCCCTCTTATCCGATGCGGGTGGAGCTCAGCACTCCCACCCTTGGGATGTCTGACTTGACAATAACTTTGAGCTTGCTTGTAGGATGCCATGGAGACTTCACCTTTTTGCAAAGGGATCTTATCGGTACGTCTGCCTCAAAAGCTTGGCATGGAGTTTAAGTGGATCTACTTCACTTGACATATCAAAGTTGCTCGGATGGTGACGACGCAATCTTCTTCACCATAAATGGTGACACCTTCCATTAATCAAGAACTTGACTTTTGGTGCAAGGTGGATGTCACGACGACCGTATGAATCGAGCGTCAAGCAAACAACGATAGGAGGATTAATATCCGCCAGCGAAAAGGTTGCATCAAACTTGCGGGCCTACCTTAATAGGCAAATCCACCTCGCCAAACACGGCCTCTTTGACCCATCAAGCGCCTTAACTATCAAATCAGCGGGTCTCGGCACAACCCCATAGTCCAACTTCAAAAGTCGACTTGGAAGAACATTGAGGATGATCCGTGTCAACCGGCCTGCAGGGATAAAGTAGTTCTCGCTATCTCCACGGAAGCGATGTGGCGCTTTGTTATGCTTCCTTCCCTCGGGAGGTAAATCAAAGTCAATAAAACCGAGACCATTACTTGCCGAAATCATTACAATGCCTCTAAAGCGGTTAGAGAGATCTCTTGAGGGCGAAAGCGTTCCCAGCGGTACATCGAGCATTGCGGTGAGGCTCGAATCCCTCAACAAAGCTAAGATAGAAATCTTGGCGGGCGTCGCTTGAGCTGGTCGATTATCTTGTAATCGCTCTTATATACCTCATCGATTCTTCAACATCTTTGGTCATCTCGGGGCTGGAGCGAGTTACGAAATCTTTGGTGTTAGCTCACCCCGATCATAACTCCTTTCCCTTTTGCTTTAGCCTTGGCAAGCTTGGGACTTTTCTCAGCTGGATTGGGTGGAGAGGATTAGTCCACTTGGTAATCCGACTTTCTTCCATAATATCATGCCTTTGTATTCAATTCTTCAATCTTCTTTTCATCGGACTTTCCTCCTTGAGAGTCTCACATTCAATTTCTTGCCGTCACGGTAGCACTCGGACCCATAATTCCACGGAATGGCCTTTTCACTAGTGTGGAGGCTGGACCGGCAAAGTGATGATCAGGAGGTTTCTTAGTCGGCACGAGGGGTTATAGCAGAATCCTTCTAGAAGTGGCGGGGATAGTAACCACGTCAACCTCGTCTTCACATTCGCACATCAAGTTCTTTATGGATGACTGAAGAGTCCTTCCGATGTCGAATGACTGAATCTCGTCTCAAATTATCACAACCTTCAACTTGGATTAAACATTGTTTACAACCATCATCACAACTAGGAAATCTCCCTCAACAACAATTGCTTCTTTATCCACCACAGCGGGTAGTCAAACCACTAACATCCATTATCGGGTTCAAACTTCCATTTACATAAATGCATTAACAGCGTTTCCACCATGAGGAGGCAAAGGTGCTGAATGACATTAGGAGTAGGAGAAGGTCAAAGTTGATTGCCTTAGTGTCTAGTAAGTTGAATCTTGTACTTGAAAGCATAGCAATTCTCAATGGAATGCCGAACGTGGAATGATAGGGCGATTGGGCATTAGCGTTGAAGTACTTGTTGAGAGTTATCGGGTCAATCAAAATGATAATTCCAATGTCAAACATGAAATTGAATGCATGAACATGCAAGGAATGCAAATCAAAATGATAATTCAATGTTCATATGACAAGTTAAATGCATGAACATGCAAGGAATGCAAATCAAATGATAATTCCAATGTTCATATGACAAGTTAAATGCATGAACATGTAAAGGAATGCAAATCAAAATGATAATTCAATGTTCATTTATGTGATGATGCAAGCTAGCCACGACATTTTGAGGTTTTCTTTCAAAGAATCTAAGTCATGCATTGACACAAACATTTGGAGTGCACATACAACAAGTTCATGCACAATGCACTAAATGCTTGGATGTCTACATGTTGAATGCAAGTTAGGCTTCAAATTACCATGAATCAATGTAAATCGATAAGCTAGATACTCACCGATGCATGAACATCGATAGATAATGCAAGATGTATGAGTTTATGTCCATATGTAGGGGAAAATGAATGTACAAGTGTATATACGCATCCACAAAATCCTCCTCCGAACCACGAATAAGGCGGCAAACTCAATTCAAATCAAAAATTCATGAGTACAAGTTCTAGAATCGAATCTACATTGAATTTGCATGCAATTTCGATTTCAATTCAAGGAAAATTTGGAAGTCAAAAAAAGCTTAAAATAGTGCTTATTTGAACCTAACACTTACTTGCACTTGAAGTTTGAGTCAAATTGAAGGAATTCCTTGTGCTCTTCAAAGAAAATACCAAATCAATGAGGATTGTTGGTAATTTTCAAAATTAAACTTGAATCCTTGAAGAAGCTTGAATTTCAATGGAGGATTGAAGAAAAAGAAGAAATCCTTAAATCTTGAAGAGGAGAAAATCAAGATGAAAACGTTCCTTCCATGTCAAATGTGCGAGAAGGAGGAGAAGAAGATGTAGATGAAGTAGAAGAAGCTGCGATGGAAAACCCGGAATTCGCAGAGTGGCGCTTGTGCGCTGTGATTGAAGCGAGTGGTGAGCGGAGGTCGGTGGCGACTGTGGTGGTTGTTTGGAGGAAAGTTGAAGTTTGATCTTTTTGAGTTTTGTGCTTTTGGATTTTGAGAGAATTGGAGGTGTGTGGTGGAAAATTTTCAAATGAGTGTGTTCTTTGATTTGTGAAGAGGAGAATCTATTTATAGCTTTGGATCCATAATCAACAAGCTAGTATGATTATCGAATAATTTCGTAATTAATCCAAAATAGCCAAATCCGTGCGAATTTGGAGTCGGAATGTAAGCGAAAATGTCTAGAATGCGATTTTGCTTCGTGAATCAAAATCTGACTTGATTCGATGATTTATCAAAGGAAATAGGAATTTTGAAGTTCAACATCAATTTGGACCAACGACACATGCGAATTTGTTCGCGCTCTATGGGGAAAATGCCTCGGACGAGGATCTTGATCAAAATTTGCACATCGCATATCTCTAGGACATTTGAAGCTAACAAGATTTGCAAACTTTTGGCACCAGTCCCGTCCCGTTTCGATGAAAATCGAGCGAGATATGATTTTTTGAACTCGGCGTATCGGATGAAAATTGCTCGGTTCACTCAAAATCAACCTCGAGAATAAAATGCAGTGCTTGATGGGTGGGGAATCAGCTCCGAGTTGCAAATGAGAGTTGTAGAGGACTTTGATATGGAATTTTAGAAATCGGTCCGCTCAATTCCGAGCTTCCACGGAAATAAATCCTTTCGGTGAGCCAAAATGCCGGTTCAACACTAAAATCGTTGATCTATCGGGAAAATGACTCCTTTGAGAGCCTTCTTGGAAAATCCGTTCTCGACCTTCAAGCGGAAATAAATAGATAATGAGGAAAATACCAATCGAAGACCAACGAGAAAATACCCAGGGATGGGAGATATGCCTTAGAATTACCCAAAATACGTGAAAACCGAATCCACTTTATTGAGAAATGAGCTCTTTTGGTGACATGTAGAGTACCTTTGATGCTCCTATGAATATTGCTATTACATGTATGTTTATGCAATGGAATTATAAGCGAGAAACTTGAAAAGAAAGAGGTA
Source organism: Vicia sativa (assembly GCA_021764765.1). NCBI lineage: Eukaryota > Viridiplantae > Streptophyta > Magnoliopsida > Fabales > Fabaceae > Vicia > Vicia sativa. The sequence goes on from CM038796.1 coordinate 203,351,320, forward strand.
AATTTTGGGGAATACAACATTTGAGAGTTCGTTTTTAGATCGATTTTGAGCTCCCTTGATCAAAGTAAGGGTGGGGTTCGATTACTATAATCAATTGTATGATAATTTTTATGTGGGGTTTAGGGTTATATGATGTTCTTGTCAATTGTGTTTTGTGATGTATTTATGTTGCTTAAATGTTCTGGTATTGATCCACTATGTTGAATTGTTGTTGCTAAATTGGTTGGTACTATGATGATAATTAAGGTGTGTAGTATAATGCTAGTAGTAATTTGTTTTCTGGGAAAATATGAAATTCTGATGAAAATTGTGAGGAACACGCGATGCTGGGAATTAAGGCAAATCGTAGATGGAGAATGGTGAGAAAAAGGGACGACCGTCCCAAAAACTTGAAGAACACGTGTGGGCCCCACCAGCAAGGGGAGGCGGCCGCCTCAGACCCAGGGGGTGGGCGTCTCACACTTTTCCCTTTTGCCTTGGCCACGTGAAGGAAGGTAGTGTGGTATGGGTACTATTAGACAATGGCTAGCTAGGTACATCTTGAATTCTAAATAAATTACTAGTCTAATGGTAGTGTAATTGGAATTACATGGTGGTCATAATAGTAAATCAAGCATGCTAGCAGTACAGAAGAACAAACCTTAGCAGATAAATTATGCAAAAGCAAGAATGTTAAATAGCTAGCAGACTGGAAAATTAATAGCAGAATGCTATTTTAGCAGCAACAAGAAGTAGTAACAGGTAGTGCAAATTAGTATAGTAGAATAATCTATTAATGCGAAAAAGCAATTGTGGTAGTAGAATAAAATTGACAGAACTTTTGTAGTTAAGTAGTATTATTGCAGGAAGCAAAAACAGTTCAGAAATTAGACAGTTAGCCAAATTAAATGGTAAATTTTAGTTACTCGTAATTGGATAAAAATTTACAGGGTAGTTCGTGTATACGAGTAGTTAAATAAAGATGTTTGTTTTGTTGAATTTCGCGTCGATTGCTGGAATTGCAAGTACTGTCGAAATAAGTTGTTTTTGTCCCCAAAATGGATAATTTTTTAGTTGTAGGCTTAAATTTCCAAAGTTGAAGTTGATTATGTTGTTATGAGTTGAATTGTTGTTAATGTTGTTGTGTATGCCATTCATATTAAGTCTCATACATTGCATTTTTCTAAGTTGGAGCTATGCTCACCACGTTGGCCTGGATTGGCACAAGTTGAAAGTTGAAGGCTTATGCCTTTTTGAATGCCTCGATAGCTGTCATGATTTTAAGTTGGGAGTTTACTCGATGGATCCATGCATTTGCATAGTTGAGTCTCATTAATTGTATTATGAAGCATTGTTGGCTATCTTGTTTGTTGAGTTGTGTTGTTGTTGAATAGTGATTATTGTATGTTCTTTATCATATATTAGTATCATACTTTTGCTTATCTCGTCTCTCATATATTTATTTGAGTTATTGTGTCATTTTGCTTTAGTTGAATTGAAAATTGTTGTTTTAAGAAGTTGTTGATGATTTTTCAGTTGTTAAAATATGCTATGTCTATTTTGCAAGTATTACTGTTGAGAATCCGTTGCAGTTGTTTTATTTAAGTTGAATCATTGGAGACTAATGTGTTCTAAAGTATCTCTATTTATTATGTGCTATGTATTTGTTATAATTAAGTTGTTTTACCGTTGTTTTCAAGTTATGAGAATGTAATGCCTCAGCTTAGAAGTTGGATCTTTTTGGCACTCTGATTTATTTAAACGTTGGGTAGAATTGGGTGTTACACCTTGCACTCTTCAAAGAAAATACTGAATTAAGCTCCAATTGATGATAATAATCAAAATTTGGAGAAGAAATTGGAGGAGAAACATGAATTCTTGAGAATTGGTGAAAATTGAAGAGTAGATCTTGATTCTTGAAAAGGAAGCAAAACCTAACTTGAACTGTTGTGAAAATTGAAGATGCAATGGCTGGAATCGAGTGAAACAGATGAAAACTCACCAGAAAAGTCGAGATAAGAGGTGATCGGAGGAGTTCCGATCAAAGAAAAGAAGCTGCTGAAAATTCGAACAGTTCACGACGCGCAGGCTTGTTTGCGGCACGAACACGTCGAATAAGTGGTGGTTAGTCACCGGAGGAAGGTGGCGCGCGGTGGTTGAAGGAAGAGGAAAAGTTGCTCTTTTTGAATTTTTTTAGTTCTTCAAGTTTTGAGAGAGAATTAAGAGAGTTTTTTGAGTGAAAATTGAGAAAATGATTGTGTTATTGTATTTTGTGAAGGCAAAAATATATTTATAGCCTTGGAAATTGGGCCTAAGAGTGCCTTAGATCCATAATCAAGCCCAAATCACGATTATCCGAATAATTTTCGTAATTAGTCCAAAATAGTCCGATCCGTCGAGAATTTGAAGTTGGACTCTAAGCGAAAATGTCCGAAATGCAATTTTCTTGCCTATATCAAAAATTTACTCAATCGGATGAACGTTCAAGTCGATATGAATTTTTGAAGTTTCAACACAATTTTCAGGCGACTGACACATGTAGAATTTTATTTGCGCTCTTCAGAGAAAATGCCTCGAACGATGGCCTTCTGATCAAAATTTGCAAATGAGTATTTCTGAGACAACCGAAGATAACAAAATTTGTGAACTTTTGGCACTGGTCCCACCTCATTTTGATAAAAATCGGGTGAGATATAATTTTTCGAACTTCGCGTATCAGATGAAAATTGCTCGGTTCAACTCAAAATTAACTCCAAAGAATAAGATTCTGGTACTGATTGGTGAGGAATCAACTCTTGAGTTGGAAATGAAAGTCGAATATAATTTTGATACAAAATTTTAGACACCGGCCCCACTCAGTTTCGATTTTCCAACTGGAAATTACGAACGTTTCAGTGCATTGAGCACACGGTACAACACAAAAATTCAGTTTAAACCACTTGAGAAATCAATTTTTTGGGGGACTTTCCTCACATAATTTGCCTTCGCTTTCAAACGAAAGTTGTAGATAATAATGAGAGGGAATTTTCGATCGAAAATCATCAGAAAATACCCGAAGTGAAGATGTGCCTTCCGGAGTGTCAAAATGCCTTAAAATCCAAAATCCACTTTATTGAGAAATAAGTGAATAAATTCTTTTTCTTGACGAAACGACCTCCGATCGAGCAGATAAATGGGAGGACATGATATGGTCTCAGAGCTTATGGAATCAAATCAAAATAGTTTCCTAACTAGAGAATCGGGAAAATAGTCATATGAACAGAAACATCGATTCTTAGCTTAAAAGGCTCTAAGATAGCGAAACACAATGTTTCTTTCATACTTGAGATATTTTGAACTGGTAACCCCATGATCAATTATGCATGCAACTACATGTATGTTTATGCAATCGAATTATAAGCGAAATAAAAGAAGAGGGTAAATTTTGGGTACAACACCGTGAAATCTGTTCACATGTTGGTGTCGAAGACCTCATCTTAGTAGAAGTGTGTTCTAGTATGTGGGTGTCGAAATGCTAGGATTGTTAGTATTTCGAAATTAAACCTGTTTGCTATATCCAATTGTTTAAGTTAGCTTGTATCCTAAGTTAGCTTGTTAATTAGTATTTGTGATAAAAGCCCATTAGTTTAGTATGTTAGGTTTATTATAAATAGCATACTAGTCTCTCATCATTGCATAATGCAAATCCTAATTTAGGGTGAGATGGTTATTTGTTATACTTGTAACTTGTTTTGAAGATAAAGGAAAAAATAGTAGTTAATAACCAATTACTTGTGTTCATCATGTTACTCATATTTTTTTACCCTTGTTTGTCTCTTGATCATTAAAAAATAAATTTATACTTTGTTTCAAAAGCATTCGACTCACAACAAATAGTAATATTAATCATTCACTTAATAAAATAGTAATATTTCTACGAATATAAACACCTTCTTTTCGTAAATATAAAAGATGAAGGTGTAAAAAACACAAGAAAATAGGGGTTCGAATTGAACTTTTAAAATCAAAATATTTATTTCAAGTATCTGCGAAATTTTAGGTATGTTGTTCCGGAATATAATTTTTTTTTTGTGTTGTTTATAAATCTATATGAATCCATAACAATATAACATTGCTTTCAAATCAATATAAGTAAAGGAAATAGAAAAAGTGGGTGGGCGTAGGTGACTTTTGGGGGTTTTGAAAGGCTAATTTTTGAGTCTAAACATTCTCCCAATGGTCGTGTCTTTTCCAGTTAACCTTGCGACTATGTGATGTCACGTGTGTATTATAGTACTACTATTGCGAGTTCACGTTTTGAGGTGAACAATCAAATGGTCCAAATGTCATCTGGAAATTTTTGCGGCGGCACCACCAGATTTATGGTACCATTATCATCATTACCATCGGTTCTTAACAGCTTCGTCATTACACAGAACAAGAACAAGAAAAAGGGTTTGGTGTTAGATTATTGGGGGTTTATTAATAGTAAAAGGAATGTGACTATTAAGGCTTCAAGCGACGTCGCTTCACCATCCATATGGGAGAATTGGAAACCTCCTAAATCATCTTCCACTCCTTCCTTCAGTGATATTCTATGGCCTTCTGCAGGTTCCTTCCCTTTCTTTTCTCTTTTTCTATATATTACTATTATTCCCTTCCACCAATTTGTGTGTTTTTAAATAATCAGGGGCATTTGTAGCTATGGCCATTTTGGGAAAACTGGATCAGCTATTGACACCAAAAGGACTCTCAATCACAGTTGCACCATTAGGAGCAGTTTCTGCACTTTTATTTGCCTCACCCTCAGCCCCTTCTGCACGAGTACGTCTGCAATTAATTCATATATACCGTCGCTCAAAAATATTTGTACACCATTGTGAAGAGTTTCTAACTGAATTGTGATTATTATGTAGAAGTACAGTATGTTGATGGCTCAAATAGGTTGTGCAGCCATAGGTGTTTTGGCATTTACAATATTTGGACCTGGATGGCTTGCCAAGAGTGCTAGTGTTGCAGCTTGTGTTGCCTACATGATTTACACCGATTCTGTTCATCCCGGGTATTTTGCTTCTACATGATTTGATTTTGAAACTAGTATCTATCTCTGGCATTACTATTAAACCATCAAAATCTTGCTATTTATACAGCCGTAAGCATGCCATTGCTTTTCATTGATGGTATTAAGTGGCAACACTTGAGTTTCTGGTATGTTTTGTACCGGGCAGCTGGATGCATTCTTCTCTGTTTCATTGTAAGCAATATATCTAACCATTAATCTGTTTTACTATCATTAAAAGAATGATTCGGTAGACTCGTGTCCAATATTTTAAGATCCTAACCAGACTTCCAAGTCACAGTTCAATTGCTTTAAACTGCTTGAACTGGTACATAACCTTGGTCCAACACAGCTCAAATAAACTGTTGGCACTTCTGGTTCTTGGTTCAGTTGGCTGATTTTAAACATTGCACTTGTCATAGTTTTTTTCCTGCCGAAAATGGTTTTATGGCATCCATGTCTATCTCCTTCCCAAAGTGATCTCTTCATTGCAAGTTTTCTAATTGGTTGATCTGACTTTTGTTTATTTAGCAAGAGATGGTTCTATACATGAAGAAAAATTTCAAATTCTGATCCTGCTTTGCTTTGCGACCTGTTTGATTGATACATCTCTCCGTTTATAGCGGGACCATTGTTCTGCTATACCTTCCAAATTCGATTTGATTCAATCGAGGTCTTCTCAAGAGAAACATTCTTAGATCAGAAATCAGAACTGTAAGTAGTGAGCATCCTCGAACTAAAATAAAACATTGTTCTAGATGTCTCTTCTAGAAGTAATGTTCAAGTGGAAATTATGTTGATGGTTCAAGTTTGCAGCATGCAAGTTGGAAAATTATATTTGAATGAGTTCATTGTGTGTACTGTGTCTTGTCTGAAAATAATTTGACAGTAAAACTTCTAATTCTAAACATTGCTTACAAATGGTTCCTCCTCTGGTAACAAAGCTGAGCAAAATAATGACATATAGTTAAAGCTGACCAACGATTCTACAATGAGAACAGTTGAGTCTCTCCTACTTTATATTACCAAAATTTCTCTGTTAAAATTTAACAAAAAAAGAGTGAATGAAAAATTTGATAGTGCAATTAAAAAATCTGACAGTATACTTTAACAATCCGGTATATATAGAGATTTCTGGGTTTTTAAAAAATTTGGGATAGGCAAAAAAAAAAAAAACTAACTTAACAATATTGGATTTTTCAAAAAATTGGTAATAACTCATAGTTTTTTGAAGCATTCAGTAGCATATTTTAAGTTCGGTAAAAATGTAGATTTTTTGAAAAATTGGATAAAAATTTAAATATTTTGAAAAATCTGATAAAAACTTATAAATTTGAAAAATCCATAAAAATGTATAGAGAATTCTTTCTTGCACCTCGAGTTATACCCGGAACCACCACACATCCTATGCTTTTACCATATTAAGAGAAATTGACATGTAATTTTATTTATTCCAGTTATGTATTTTACCATATTAAGAGAAATTGACATGTAATTTTATTTATTCCAGTTATGTATTTTACCATATTAAGAGAAATTGACATGTAATATTATTTATTCCAGTTATGTATTTATGAGATACAAAGAAATTTTTGGACGAAATTTTTGGTAGAAGGGTGGAATTTCTAAATACAGATGAAATTTTTATAGAAGGGTGAAATTTCCGTAGAGTAAATTTTCGGTGGTGTATTTGAAATTTTTGATAAATCGAAAATTTCAAATTTCCGTGTCAGTACCCGAAATTTGAGTTATACTGAAATTTCTTATAGGTTATGTATTCAGGTTTTTTCAACGGTCGAGATTTTGGCGACATATTTGGATGGTCTTGATTGCGCCGACGCATTTGTATGGACTAGAATGCATCACCATTTGTATAAATAAGGGTCTCAGGTTATAGGGTAAGACATCTCAAAAAAATGTATTTTCCTAAGTATTTGATTAACGCATAAGTGTATTACAACGGATGCAACCCTGTTATTGAATTCAAGATTCTAGATGGCTTTGAATCCCTTGCCAGAACATCGGATGATCAGCTGGTGGTATGACCTGAGGGTTTAACACACTGTGAAACCACTCCAGGTATCCATCCTCGCACTTTCCTGGATGCTGGACCTCAATGGCTGTATCCATGATCTCACGGGGGAGTTGAGGATGTGACTCTGAAACCATCTATCAATGTCACTGGCTGGAGTCTCTGGAATTGGACGAGGAATGCCATGCATATAACCATCTTGGCGTAGACACATCTCGAGAAAATGTCTAGGTCTCCCATCTGATATGCTCTGAATACAAAGTAGATACCTTAAATGAATGATGAGGGCAATGAAATGTATAAGGTGTCCAGACGACATCCTCTAACGTCAGTGCATCAAACTTCCTCATATACTCCATCAAGCCTCCATGATGGGATTTCTTGTCATTTCATCTCCTCGCACATGGAAGGATAGTCGATACGCTAGATCTCCTCGCGAGTGAGGCAAATGCTCATATATCCAACACTACATAAATAAGAACCATCACATAAACACACCAAAATAACTAATAAAAATCATCAAATAAAATCTAGTGTACTTGTAACAGGCTAAGGTAACCAGCAAGCTCTCTGTTCTCAACATGAGAAACAACATCAATTATCGTGTACAATATGGTCAAAGCCGCCACTCCTCAAGCCCAACACGGAGTTTCAAGCATGCTGAACAAAGACAAGTACCAAACATCATTGTAAATATCAGACTTGTTACAACAGAGTATATGCCACGGATGTAGCATGCACACCCTAGCAGCAACCTGGTACCTACGTGCCTCCGTAAGCTTCCCATACTACTTCCTCAACCAAGACATCTGAAGGTGATATCTTCAAGTCTCACCAAACTCCTTTAGCATGTTCGCCTAAGACCCACAACCATCTGCACCGCCTTCAAATGGTTAATAACTACTGCTATGAAGAATGTACCAGCAACTAGAATGTGAAACAAGCATGCGACATCATCTAATATGACAATCATCTCCCAAATGGAAGATGAATAGATGATGTCTTGGGTCCCACCTCTCAACAAAAGTACATAATAGGGAGGTGTCCACCATGGTCAAGGAGCACTCAACAAAATCCAGGAGATGAAATTTTTTTATCAATACTCCTGACCTCCTCGAGCATCGGACTCTCAGGGAAGTTCTCCAACTTTGAACCATGAGAAGTGACCTTCAACACCGGAAGCTTTTGTAAGAAACCAAAACAAAATATTATACATCAAATCTTGTAAGCATCTTGTAAGCAAAAATAATATTATGCAATTAAAGAAAACCAAATATATACCTTGCCAAGCCATATCCTATGGGCAACATTGTCGACAAATCACCAAGCACGGACATGTCAGGCGTTCTCGAAATGCTCCATCTATGCGTATTGATGGCTCTGTACACGCCAAGTCATGGTGTGCGTATCGGGGGTCCGTCGTCTATCGCTCAACCACCCTCACCTTCACAACACCTTTCAACCTCCGCTCGACAATAGTAACATGCACATGTACCTCCTCAAAACCTCTACGATTGTCGGGTCAACAACATGAAAAAATCATGTATCTCCGATGGTCGCTCCATAATATGATATGCGACTCCTCGGTGATTAAAACTTACGAGCCCGGCGACGGGGTGTAAGCGAGCTTGCTACTCACCAACCATTTCAATGAGAACCGGATGAAGAACATCGGCTAGCCCGTAGCTTAGAGCTGTCCCTTATCGCTGCTTGGGCTTCCTCTCTCGATCACCCTACCCATGCCAGTCTTGTCTTTCCCCTATTCATCACTACAAAATAAGAAAAAATTAAGAATATATGAACTACTAGAAATTTCAAAATTTTCGGTATTTTTCAAAAAAGTTTGAACTATTGGAAATTTCCGATCTGAAGGAAAATGTTTCCTCTAAAAATTTTATAAATTTCTAATACGAAAATATCCAAAATTTTGAAAATTATTGAATATCGGATATTTTGCAAAAATACCAGAAATTCCTTAGTGTCTCATTAAATTTCCGGTAGTCGTCTCGAAATTTTTGGTATCGACAAAGAGATTTGAAAAATCCGATCGATCACGAAAATGTGGAATTTCTGGAAAATATTTGGGTTTTTGTAATTAGATCTTTTCATACGTTTGGGGGGGGGGGGGGTTTGGGTTTTCCATATATAAGAGGTGGGTGGCATGTTAATTCCTCCCATATTAACTATGTGAACTTTTAAAATTCATTTCTGAAAATCTCATGAGATTTCCATATTTTTCAAAAACGCTATCGCATTTTTCAGAGTTTATGACAATTTTTACCGCGTTTTGGAAAAATTTGATAAAACCACATATTTTCATGCATTTTTACCGGGTTTTAAAAAAATCTAGTAAAAATGCAAACATTTTTTTCAAGATGTTTTTGAAAAAAATCGATAAAAATGCATACATTTTCTGAATTTTTTAAAAGAAAATACCGATAAAAATGCATACATTTTCACCTTTAATTTAAATCATAAAAGATGCATGCATTTCTACCAGGTTTTTTTTTAAAAAAAGGAAAATTATATGTCTTTTTGAAAAATCTGGTAGGTTAAGCGACTTTTTTTAGTGAACACCAGATGAACAGATGACACAATTGCTTCTTGGTAACGTGATAGAGCTGAAGCGGCCGTTTCGAGGGCTCGAGCGAGACGAGATGGTGTAGAGGACTCGCATCTCCGAACGAGGAGAGTAGCCCTGATCGGGTCTCAAAGGAGACGCCCGATGAATCAGTTTCGAGCACCCTTTACTACCCTGCCTAGATGATCTAGAACTGATTCTGGATGGACGATAGATGATGATAATGATGATAACATACATATGGTGGTGTAGCGACAAAAGCTGCGAGTATAAGCCATTGAATTGACTTAACTCAAAAAATAACAAAAAGAGTCGCCACCGCACTTTTATTTTATCCAAAGGACTAGGAAAATGAGCGAATAAAATCCTAACAAAAAAAGATCAGAGATCTGGGACCGGGGTTTAGTTATGCAAAGGGAAGGTGTTAGGAACCCAAAGCATCTACGGTACTCCGTAGGAACCTTTTTGAAAATTTGTATATGTGTGCTAAAAGAGTATATGTACAAAATGGATGATGGGGGGAGAAAATGGATGATAGAACTCCCAATGAGTTCCAGGCCTACATACCAACAATTTGCAATGTTGAAATCAAAACCAAGTAGTTCGGCTAAAAAAGACCAAAATTGTGTGTTGGTTGATTTTAAGAAAATGTTAGTTTAGAAAAGCTACAAAGAGCTCAAAAAATTTGAATGAGATTAGGTGTTTTTAGTCTTAACAAAAGAAAAGTTAAAGTATTATTAAATAGATTGAAAGTTTATTAAGAAAAGAAGCTTGAAAATTCATGGACCTAAGTCCAAGTCTTTTTTGAAAGCGGTTCGAGTTTTGAAAACAAGAATCCTTTGAAAAAGAGGGAAGATTTTGAAAATTAAAGAATGGGGAGGAGATGAAGAGGCTAACCTATGTACATAAAGTACAAGTTAAAGGTAAAGAAAGATCTAACCGGGTGAGAAGACTAGTACTTGACATCAAGAGCCAATACCACATCCCATCATTTGGATTACCACACAAGCAACAACTAACCAGATAAAAAACAAGCTTCGGATAAATCAATGCCGGATGAAATTATGTCTCTCGAAAATCGGGCAGCATAACGACTTTATTTGGAGGAAATCCACTCATGATTTAGTACAAACAGAATAACTTGCATACAAAGATAATAACCAGACAAGATAAAATAACACCAAGGGAACTGAGATCTCCAAGTTGAGGTAAAGGTCCTAATCCTAAGTCTAAAGATCAAGCTCCAAGCACAAGGATAGTAACCAAGTCCAATTAATTTTTTTTATGTTAGGTTGAATTATTAGTTATTTTTTTGAAAAAAATAAAAATAAAGCTCAAGTGAGCAAATTCAAAATAACAAGAAAATAAATGCTCAAGTGAGCAAAGGAAATCTGACATAGAAAATAAAATGCTCAAGTGAGCAAAGAAAAAAATGGCATGAAATGTAAATGCTAAAAAATAAAAGTGCATAAAAATAAAGAGCATAAAAGTAAATGCGGAAAGTAAAGAGCAGAAAACAAAAAGCAATTAATAAAGGTTAGCAAGATGACCATCTTAAAACTTGTCAAGTATATCATCGAATTGTTAATTATTAGTAAGGTTAGCAAGATGATCATATTGAAACTTGTCAAGTATATCACCGATTTTGGAGCAATCACCACTTGATCAAAGATGATTGAGAATTTCAAATGGACAAGGTTAGTCGAAACTTGCTAGAAGCTTGATAGAATCAATGCGACCACACGACAAGCGCCACAAGTATTGAACCAAAATCAAAGCTCAAACAATCTTTTGGGGCTTTTTTGAACATTAAAGTTCATGCCACCAATTGATCATTCTACGATTGGGACAAAGAAAATAAGATGAAGAAGAAGCAATGTAGCTCTATGTTAGCGATCGTCAAGTGACTTATGTAGAAGCCACCCTACAAGGCGGTCAATGGTGATGTGTATGTTGAAAAAGCAAACGAGAAGAATGATATGTAGATCATCTTCTAATGTTTGTCAACACATGTAAAAATAAAAAAAAGGGATAAGATGAAGAGGGATGGGAAATGATAGATCAACTTGGATTATCTTCTCAAATTTCTTCCATCTTTAAGTTCAACCACTCATCTTGGTGGATTAAGGCACAAAATATATTGTTGACTCAAAGCACCTAGAATTAATTGTATAATTAATCCTTTGGTAGATTTGAATCACTAATACATTTCTCCAACCTCATCAACACCCAAAGTCCATTAGATTAAAGAGGAATTAGGTATTCAAGACTACAATCCAAGGCAATCATCAAAAGAATGGAGTAGAAGAGGAGTAATCATTCAAAACAAGTCAAAAAAACAAGTGAAAATCACATTTTATACTATGTGCAATCGATTGCATCAGGATGCAAATCGATTGCATCAGCACAAGTTTTCAAAAAAATTCAAAACGAAGCCCGTGCAATCGATTTCACTACAGTGAAAATCGGTTGCTTACTGTAAAAACCAGAAAAATCACATTTCTAAAGGCCAAATCCTTGTTCAAACTTTTCCACAAACACCTTGTGTGTCTTGATTCAATTGAGCACGAAAGTTTCACCAACTTTTTGAGAAATTAACATCAATGGAACTAAAAACAAGTTTTCTCAATGAATCAAACCACAAAAATTATCAAGAGATCACATTGTAAAAGATGAAGAACAACACTCACCACTTGTAGATCTTGAGAAAAATTTGCAAGAGTAACACTTCAAATTGATTCAATTCAACTTCAAAAATCAGAATCACAAGCCTAGATCTAAACAATTGATGAAGAAAAAGAGAGTGGATAGAAGTTTAGCTCAAAGAATTAAAGAATTTCAATGAAGAATTCACTAATTTGTATGAAGAAGAAAGAGCTTTGAGTGAATTGGGGAAAATGAGAGAATGAAGAGAGTAGAAATATTTTGGCGAGGTGAGTTTGACTATCAAAAGCTTGAAATTTGAATAAGAGGAGACCTCTATTTATAAGGTTTTGGTTTGAGAATGAGTGGTGGTTTGGAGTTTGATTTGGAAATTAGAATTAGGCTTGGAAATTGACTTTGGAGCCAAATTTGAAATAATTGATGACTAATTTCGAAATTAAAAGAAAATAAAAAAAGAAATTGGAGCCCAAGCCCACAAAACTTGAAAATTGAAGAATTTTTCTGATTTTCGCACGGTGCAATCGATTGCACTCTAGTGCAAATCGATTGCACTGAGTTTTTTTTTTAAATTTTGCTGAAAATAACAGTGAGCAATCGATTGCTCCTTAGTACAAATCGATTGCACTACAAAAAAAATTGAAAAATTGGTCTAAAACAAGTGTGGGGGCAAAACACCGAAAAACTTACACTTGTTAGATCCTTTGGATTGATACCTATAAAATACAAATATACAAAGGCAAAAGCAAATATTTTTGGTATTTTAATCAGAGTTAGAAAAATGTAAACTACAAATATACAAGATACACAATTAAGGTGCTTGGCGATCCCTTGAGAGCAAACTTAAAAATAGCAGAAGCGGGAGAACCAACCCTTGTCTGTGATCTTGATATATTGTGATAATGAAATTATGGAAAGCCATAGGGAAAAAATGGGGTACAACAGGTGGCTGAGACAGAGGTGTCCCATCCTTCATAGGCGACAAAGGTGTTCCATCATTCTGAGGATGAGACTCCGGCTACTACAGAGGTTACTCTGTAGACAAATATTGAGGCGCCTGTTGGCGGTTACTCATGTGATTGAGACAGAGTTAGCTACTCCGACTTCGACAAAGCCATCTATACACACAAATGTAGGGTTTTATGGGCCCAATGACGGTTCTGTGCTAACGGGATATGCTAATCATATGACATTCAAATTAGCGGTGTTTTACTTTGTTTGTTACTTGACCGAATTTTGCTGAAGGTGCCCACCTGTGGTGCAAAGCTGAATAAGTTCTTGAATGTCGAGATCCTAGAGTAGGCCTAAGTGATTGTTGATGATTGATGTCTCCTTTCATGATGGATTGCTAACCATGGTCGATGAAGTTATTTATGTTAGTTATTGCGTTAGTTATTAGCGTTATTTGTTGAGCAATGGCATAAGAGATATCCATTCCATCTTCCATTTCGTGAGATGGAGATTATCCTAGGTGATGTCTCATTTCGGTTCCATCTTTTCTTGACAAGTACTTTCTCCATCGTTCCTTGAATTAGCTAGGAGGTTGCATGTATGAATGATGTACAAGATTTTGGGGTTAGTAAGGAGTAAGTGATAAAGGAGTTTTTGTTTGACAAGGGTGCTCACTTTCACCAATCTTGGTTGCGATATGGGTATAAAGATCTAGTGGATTGGGGTATATATGATCTAGTTCGCTAGGGTATGCATGCTACATCTTATAGTATGGGCTATCTTAGCGGATAAATCCCGTGTATATATCGATGTGAAGTACATGTGGTTGTTTAGTTACATTGATCATGTCAGTTGGACATGGTGGTGTGCTGCAATTACTGTTCTGCACTTGGAGAGGCAACTATCTTTGAGACGAAGTAGCTTTCTAGTTATATGAGTCTATAAAGACACCCTATGAAGACCATATAATGCATCATGATTTTGATGACACTTTATTGTTTTCTAGTTATTTGCGATGACACATCCCATTTTTTTTCTTGGATTTCTTCATAAAATGAAAAACCTCCTGAAGCACTATTGTGTGAGTCCCAAATACCCTCCCTATTAAGAAACTAATTTGAATGGGGAAATGATAGTGTCCTGAGTATGTCTTAATCAATTCACAATAAATTTAGTAATCATTAGATAAATAGTTGTTACAAAGACTAGTAGAACTCCAACATTAAAAATGCTTGAGACAATCAATTTTAGAAATGAGAGCTACTAACGGATAAAAACCTATATAGATGAAATTCGTTAATTTTAGATGTCAAAATTAGGGGTGTTTGTAACATCCTAAAATGCTGACTCTTCATTTATAAAAGATAGACATAAAATCTATCATACAAAGGTGTTACACATGTTCAACATACATCTTCAATGACATCATACTTAAGAAATAGTAGCTGAATAAACATCAAACATCTCAAATAAATTATTTATCAAAACATAAAATATTCACAAAGCAATCACATTAGTTCTCACTCTGATCTACACATCTCAACATCAACAACATATAATTATAACTCATCATAAAATTATACACACTATTCAAAATATTATTTACTCATCATAATATTTTATCACACAAATGAACTCGTCATACACATCAAAACTAAGTCGCACGGAAAAACAACATGAAACTAAACCGACTCCGGGGCGAGTCAACAAAGTTCATGACATTCAACTGTCACCATGGTGAGTTTTGCCACCTCATCGGTCATCCATCTCCCTCACAAGCTCGTTGCCTAGTTGATGACCGCGGGAAAATCACCTTAGGGACTCGGCGACTAGCTTTGTCACCTAGTTGACGTCCGACAACTTCCCGGTTCATGACGATCATCTGTCACAATGAAACACATCACCACTATGCGGAAAACCAAAAGCGTAATTTCTTTCAATTTTGACCCTTCAATTTTGACCCATAATCATCAATCATCAAAAACATACATATCATACCATGACTAATACATCATATAACCACTAATTACACTCTTAATTCATAAATTTTACATGAATATAAGCTTATGTTCATAACAAAAACCTCAAACATGAACAATAACCCAATCAATTAGCACATTTAGAGGCATACAAAAATCAATATCAAAATCAATATCAAAATCAATACCAAAATCAACATACAAAAATCATATTTATCACAACATATGAACTAAGTTTCAAACAATTCTTCCTCAACCTCATTAAGTATCAACAATGTTTAAAAAGATTTTAAAAAAACTTAGAGGAGGGTGAAGATCCTCTCGTTTAACACCAATATTAAAGTAATTTCTCTAATACCTTAATTTCCAACGAGGATCCAAGCTTTAGTTATGCTCTTCCTCTCTCTCAACCCTTGCTTTGTCCTTTCCCAAATTTGTTCTTTCTTCTAATTATTTCCTCCATTTTCACGTAATGATAATTCGAAGGCTAGCTTCAGTAACCATTCTGATTAATATTAATCTAATTCCTTATTTCCCATTATTTCACATTGGCCACAACTTACCATTATTCTTCACCACTTTACTCCATATTTTCATTATTCCTATTTTCACCCAAGTCACATTCTCCCTTTTTTTCTAATTAATTTAATTAATTAAAAATATAACATATTCCAACAAATACCAAATCATTCATCCGAAAATTTGTGGCGATACACTCCGGTGCAGTTTGGGTGATTTTGTCATAAAATTATCCGAAGCATAAGAGAAAATATGTGATTTAGTTTGGTTCGATTGACTTTTAGAAATAAATAAGATTTGTGTTGGTTCTATTTTTTTTACAAATTTTTTATTAAATTATACATTCACATATAGAGAATAACATAACTTTGTATTTAATCATTCATACATTACCAAACAAGAACAAAACTCATCATATTTTGACAACATCTTTCTATTTAATATACACAAATTAGATTAGACAAAAGTATAATAAATAACATAAAACAATAACATAAAATAACATCAAAAACATTATAATGAAACAGAAAAACAAAGGAGAGAAGAGATTAGTGAAGATGAATGAGAAGAAACAAAAGAAATGAGAGATTAGAGAAGAAGACGTGCGATGAAAATGAATTTGAAAAACAAATAACATACAATTGAGAAGATTAAAAAGAAACAAGATAAGAGATGAAAGATTGGTGAAGGAGATACGAGATATAAATGACGAAAATGAGAAAAAAAAAACGTGTTACTTCTAAAAGAAATTATAGAAAGATAAATTTGAAAGTCTGCGGGGAGAAAAAAAAAAATTTATAATCATAAGATTAAGGAAAAATAAGTTTGAGTTTCTACACAATCAATGGAATTGTGCCAGATTATATCGATTTTCTTACGTATCAGATTAATTATTCATCCAGTTCTCAATTGAACTGGTAAGTTTAAGTCAGTTCTTTTAAACACTGATATAGACTAAAATTCCAATTAAATAGTATTATTTTATTCTTTACCGTAGAAAAAATAATGGTATGAATATGAATGAGAAAATAAACAGCTGGATCGTTTAGTTTCCTAAAAAAATCTATCAAAGTTTATGGATGATGTAGGAATTGACAATCACTTTCATATTTGGTGAGTAGTGCACAACACAACACATGTGATGATCCCCATTATAAGCCAGCCACGTTGTGACATGTCTACGTCGGTTGGGACCCAGGCATTATGCAAAGATTCCACTCTGGAGATTTTGATTGGCCAATCCTTCTTGCTTGCTTGCCTGCCCTTATGAACATGATACTTACGTTTTTTGTTTGACTAAATAAAAATGATCGAGAGAGAAAATGTTGCAAGAAGACGACACGTGTGGTTAATCAATCGCATTCGTTCACGTGATCTCAAGCTGGTGAATCACTCCAAAGGTGTGTTGACCCGGTTTGTACGAAATGCGGGGAATGGTGTAAATTGTACAGCCGTAAAATGTAAAGCAACCCTTTGTGTTAGCAAGGAGACATGTGTAGAATAGTTCCACAAAGGATGCGGTGATAAGTGATAACCAATATTTTAAAAATCAGACCGATCAATGCCGAGATTTAGAAGTAGGTTACAAAAGTTACCGCTTAGGGTTTCACTTTCTTTAAATATTTATATAATTTTAATTAATTAATTTTATTAAATAATTTTTTTTATCAATAAAATATGAGTTAAATATGTTTTTAATCCTTATAAATATGCGATCTTGTGATTTTGGTTTTTTTTTAAAAAAAATTCGAATAATTGTCCTCGCAAAATTATTATATCCATAGTTTTAGTCTCGCTGTTAAACTGATGTATATTTTTGAATAATGATTTCTGACGTGTGTGGAATGTTATAAAAAGTTCCTCGAAAAAAAACTCAAAATTTGATTTTAAATCGAGATTTTCATTACTTTTATCAATATCTTTTGAAATTTAAAAAATTCATATTTAACTCTTCTCATTTTAAAAAATTCTAATATTTAACAAATAAATATTGTATAGTATTCTGAACACATATGGAAAAAAATTTAAAAACTTAAAAATTTAAGAGTAATTAAACCGTTTAAAAATTTTAGAAAATAACAAGCACTAAAACTACATGAAAAGAAATTTGTGAAAATTTTAAAGGGACCAAAATTGTAGAATCATGGGACTAAAACATATTTAACCCATAAAATAATAGCATTTATTAAGAATTTATGATAATAACAATCATTTAAGATATGTATTATATAATTGATTGATTTAAAATTCATATCATCTTAAATTTTGAAAAATCTTTTATAAGTTTACAACAGTTTAACTGAAATAAATAGGAGCCCTATTTATTATTGTTTAAACATAATCAATAATTTTAGATTTTTTTATCCCTATGCAATAGCCCGTCTTTTACGTCTTTAATGATGGTCCATTTAAAAGTCGTATTTATAAATAATAACTTTTAAATTCTCTTACATGAAAAATATTTGAAATTTAAATTTTTATAAATATATTTTTAATTATGATTCTTTTAAATGATGAATAGAGTGTTTTAGATGTGTTGATTTTATTATTAATTGAATATAAAATATTGAATAAAATTAATTAAAATACTTTAATAATTTTACATTTTAAGTAACCTAAAATTAAAATACATTAATTAAAAAAATTATTATATTAAAATATTTAATTAAATTTTTTTTCCTTAGGTCTCAAAATGTGTTGGGTCGGTCCCGGGACCGGTCATCAAATCGATAAGAGTACTTGGTCACTGATTCATCGGTCGAATTATTGGGTCTCTGATCGAATCGCATGACCAAATCATATTAAATCGGATAACTCAGTTTATAGATCTGTCATTATAACAAAGTATAAAATAGATCGAATCAGATCATTCAATATCTAAAAAATATAAATAATACTTAAATTTTTAGAAGATATCATACCATAAATTCACTATACACTATAGTTCATAAATTAAAATTAAAATTTAAACATAAATATCACCACAAAATAAAACAGTACAAATTACAAAATAAATAATTTAATTGAGTACTTTAGTCTTAATAGCTTCATGGACTATATAAAACTATCTTTGTTATTATATAAAACTATCATGTTAACGTATAAAACTAAATATATTATACAAAACTTTATAATAACTATAGAAAAATTATCCTTATACTATAAAATTTAAAACTTTCATTACATGGCAAATCAGTATGAGAAAACCCAGTATGGCAGTATCACCAAATTTGCAAGTGTAAGTTTCTTTAAATGGGATCCTTACTATTGTCTCATTTTTCTCTTCACTTGGTTTTACTGTTATTTACGTTTTACTTCCTACACTTTTTATTATGCAACCCATGACAGCTCTGTATTATTACAATTCAAGAATATTTTTGTCTAACACTTCATTATTTAAACTCGATAATGTGTTAATGCCTGCACTGCATGTTCCTCTTTTTCTTTTAAGACAGAATCTTGAATAAATAGTAAAGATTGTTGCAATTGGGATGGTGTCGACCTTACTTAATAAAGATAAATATTATAGATTATGTTTAATTGCAGTTTAACAACCAAAATAAACAAAAAATTAGAAACAAACAACAAATCCTAATTTTTTTCACAATATCAGAATCTAAATAAAAGAATGAAGAACATACAGTAGGTGAATGGTGATACACGGACTACAAAGACGCAACCGTGGTGTTCACTGGCTGACGGTGGTCACTGTTGCATTTTTCGATTCTTTGCTTTTCCCTTTTCACGTTGTAATGTAGGCATGTGGAAGATAAAAGGATTAAAGGTTTTTTAAATTTTTGATTTTTTAAATTGAAAACCCAAAAGCAGCGTCATTTGGATAAAAAATAAGCTTACAAATCGTGGTTTGTAGAAACCGGTGGTTTTTGATTTTCCATCAATCCGATTTTTCGTTTTCCTTGATTTTCGGATGAGGCGATCCAGTCATCAAACTAAATTTGAACAACGGCCCGATTCTGTGACAAATTAATTCAATTATTTAATAATTAGAAATTTAATTATTAATTTAATTAAAGGTTTAATTATTAATATTTTTGGATTAATGGATTTAAGTATTTAATTAAATAAAGGAATGTTGGGGGTGTAAAGTTGAATTGAAGGTGTATGGAGTAAAAAGCTCTACTAAATCCTAACTAATTTATTTCTATTATTTGGCAAATAAAAAGGAATAAATAAAGGAATAAAAGGAAAAAAAGTGAGAAGAGGAAAAATAAGGATTTGCATTCTGCGTAAAGTTGGAGAGAGAAGAAAAAGAAGCCAAGCAAGGAATTTGAAGATTCATCGAGGTAAGGGAATTGAATCGATTATTATGTCTTATAGGTTTTGATGATCAATAGAATAATTCAATCCGTTAGGAATCTCGAATTAGGATAATTGAATATGCCCTAATGTTATAATCAGGCGTAAAACCTTGATTGGAATTGGTATGAGCGGTGAATTTGTGTAATATGATTCTAGGGTGATTAGAAAATATGTTTCGGTGATCAATTGGATGGAAAATTACAGTAATTACATTTTATGATGATATGGGGTTTGGTGAAGTTTGGATGTAAAGGAATTCGTAATAGTGAAGAAAAGTTGTGTTTTGATGAAAAAGCAAATGATGGGTAAACCTGACCTTTATGAATCGATGCAAGCGAATAAATTTTGAAAACGAAGTGTTGAAAAGTCATGCATCGACTCATAGAGCCATGCATCGACCCATGTAGTGAAAAGAGACTTGCATCGATACAGATGCGTATGAATCGATGCATCTGAACAACTTTTGAAAATTTAGAAAAATTACTTGTATGCATCGATACATACGAAGCATGTCGACACATGGGTCTATGAATTGATGCATGACATGCATCCGATACATCTTGAAGAATTTTAAAAAATGGCGAGTTTAATTGTATGCACATCGATGCGTAAATCACTAATGTCGATCTGGCGGCCGTACTATTCTGACTTCAGTACAAATGTTATTACTTCATCTAGTTTTGAGATGATTGACCTGTGTGGACAACATTGGGATTTAAAGCGATTTGGACTCCAATCCGCAGGCGAATCCACTCATCTGAAACCTTAAATAAAAACATCATTAACATTAATTATTCATTGAAATGAGTAAATAAATTACGCAATTAATTAAACAAAGTTGATTGGGTATACTTGATATGTATTGATACTTGATGATGACATGCGATAAGTTGGTGTCTCTAAAATAGTTGACAAGGTAAAATTCCTAAAATCAATAATAAATATGACATCGTTAATGTGTATATATCACTTAAATAAATTACACTAATTAAATTTCATAATAATATGAAATTACCTTGGGAATACTTGGTTTAACAACACAATTGACACTAGCTATGTCACTAGTTTCTTTAACACCGAAGCTTCCCTTTACGATTGGTATTTCTTGCTTTTTCCTTCCTCAATTCAAGAACTTGACTTCTAATGCATCCAACCTTGCCTGCAGTTCTTTATTGCTAGTAGATTTTGTCTTTGGGTTGTTCTTTTCAAGGAGCTTGGGTAACCCATGTCCTTTACCTCACTGACCGAATACTCACGAACATCTAATGCTCGACTAAGTATGCTCTGCAATCATCTGTGGAGATGTAGGCGTGAGAATCTCACAGAAATTCATATGAATATTGGAAAAACATGAATATTATATGTTAATAAAATTTTATTTAATTAGAATTAATGTTATACTTACGCATTTTCAAAATTTGTTGTACATCTTCTTTAAGAACTTCATCCTTACCACGGGCAGCCTTCCACAAAACATGCTCGGAAGAGATGTTTGAACTATTCTCCTCTTTTAACTACACATTAACACAAAAACAAGCTCGATTATAACTCTTGATGAACAAGTATATCATTGCAATTTGTAAATACTTACTATTTTTGTTCTAATTGTATATCCCAAATGCCTTTTTTTGTATGGATATGCGGGAGATGATGCTCTTTGACGATTTACGTCACTTACACTCTGAAATTTTGGGGTTTTCCGTTTGGCTTTAAAAACATCTCATTCTTTAAGTGAAATCACATCTGCATATTCTATTGGACGCTCTGCATCAACAAATTTTTTCGGCATCTCTAAGATATTTTCTGTTTAAATATGTTCTAAACCCTCTTAGTATTTTGCCGGCCAATCCAAGACAATAATCTTTTTTTGTGTCATCAATGTTGAAAGACCTCTACAAAAAACGTACATAAAGTCGTTAGTATAAGTAATTTAAAGACATAATTTAAAGTCACGTATCTCACTCAGTTTGTTTTTAGCATCATCGACTTATCATCTCTCCTCATCACAAGTTATTGGAATTTCTCTCCTTACAATTGTACCAATGTAACTTGTCAATTTAGAACCGTTAGGCTCAATTAATTGGTCATTTGGACTCCATGCACATCATATTTTATACCTATCTCTATCACGAATGATATTCTTCATAATAGTTTTCCTCTTTTAATTTCTTTTCCACTCCCTCTTTGGATTTTCCTCCATCATTGTCTCCATCATTAATAGAACCATCGTGTGGGTTCTCCTCGTTACTAGCCATCTAACATGTAATAAAGAAAACATTAGTATCTAATGACAAATATTTAATTCAAATATATAATTCCAAATATCTATTGAGTATATAAAATGACAAATATCAATTGAGTATATAAAATGACAAATATATCATTTATTAGAAGTTTGCTAAGTGTTAACAAGTATGGAGGAATATATATTACCTCTTTCACTAACATCTCTTTCTTTTCTTGGTTGGATTGCAATTACTTGTCTCTTAAGAACGTGGACAGAGGGATTGATCCAAATTTCCTCATCATGATCTTTTCTGATATATGATTCATCCGCTGTAGTATTTTTATCTCGATCGTTTCTAATATACGACTCATTCTCAACATCAACATCACCTTGATCTACACGTTTATCATCAATCACTTTGTTAGATAAAAGCACTATAGACCATTTCATACTCTTCGGGTCTGTGACATAGAACACTTGTTTAGCTTGAGAGGCTAGAATAAAAGGCTCATCTTTGTACCCCACCCTATTAAGATCCACTTGCAAAAACCCTGACTTATCCATTCGTATGCCACTACTATGTACCCACTTGCAACCAAAGATAGGAATCTGAAACTTCTCGTAATCAAACACCCAAATGTGATTGATAACCCAAAAATATGACAGATTTTCATATTTGGGGTTTAAGTCCTTCATACTAGAAATGTGCATTGCTTGACTACCATTGACACCATTATTTTGCATAGTACTTTTCTCATCTTGTTCTTTGGTATAAATGTGTATCCATTAATTGTGTATCCTCTATAAGATAACACAATCGAACTTGGACCATATGCCAAACATCTCACACATGCGATATTGAGCGGGATCTGAATGAAACTTTGAATATATGATCCTTAAACCCTTGTATAAACTTTGATTGTGCTATCGTACTATCCATTTTCATTTCTACTTTGATTCTCACCTCGGAGTATAGCCTTATGCATTTCAACAAACGGCTCAACCTCATTATCATTATGCGAGAACATACAAATGCACTTGATCCGTTCATCCCTTGATACTATCACAATTTCATTTCAATTAATTTTTACCTTTTTTTTGAAAAAAATGAGATTTGGGAGTCAATGGATTGCACATTGGACAAAAATTGATACAAAACTCAACCGCTTCTTCAACAACGTATCGCTCAACGATACAACCCTCTAGACGACCGGTTTTCCGTACCTTTTAATATTTTCATATAACGTTCAACGGTACATCCATCTCATATAAGTTGGTCCACACAATTGTGTCTCTTTCACAAGATGAACAACAAGATGTACCATAATGTCAAAAATGATGGAGGAAAATACATTTCAAGGTCACAGTAATCTATTTCACGGTAAGATCGATCGATCACCTTACTACAAATTGACTGAAGAAAACACAATTTAGTTATAGCGCTTCTTACTTTCTCTGGAAAAATAGAGCGTATACCTATTGGTAGAAAATGTTCCATTATGACATGGCAATCATGTGTCTTCAAACTCTTTAACTTGAGGTCTTTCATGGACACGAGTCTTCTAATGTCGAGGTAACCACGGAACTTTAACTTCACTCGAAACTTACACAATATTTTCTTTTCCTTTCTAGATAGAGTATAAGCGGTGGTAGATGTCGTCTTCCTTTCTTCATGGGTCCTAATTAGGTTCTTATTCCCATCTCTACCATGTCCTCCCTTGCTTTAAGGCCATCCTTAGACTTACCAATAACACTTTCAAATACATTTTTCAATATTCATAACATCAAGAAAATGTCTTACGTACAAAGATTTCCAATATGGAAATTCAAAAAAAATTGACCTCTTCTTCCACCCACCTGTGACAACTTTATGTGCAAAAGGTTTGCCAAACTGAATACTCACATATTTCACCTTTTCACAAATTGATCACTGTCAATCAGTGGAGCTCTACGTTGTTCGGTATCTCCATTGAGCGTTTTCTCCATCCACGATATTGATGTTTAGAATTTAAGAATCTACGATGACCGAGAAAGACATTCTTCTGACAAAGTTTCAATCGCATGGTATCGGTTCCATCTTCACAGATAGGACACGCTTTTTCACCTTTAGTGCTATACCCTGATAGATTTCCATATGCTGGAAAATCATTAATTATGCCAAACAACATCGTAAAATTGAAACTTTCTTTCCTATATCCATCATAACCTCCACCGTTCTCCCACAAAATCTTCAAATCTTGATTAAAGGTTTCAAGTATACATCTATGTCATTCCCTGGTTGTTTAGGCCTAGAAATTAACATAGATAACATCATGTACTTGCGCTTCATACATAGCCATGGAGGTAGGTTATAAATCATAAGAATCACAGTCCATGTGGAATGTGAGATACTTTGAAGACCATGCGGGTTCATTCCATCTGTAGATAATGCCAAGCGAAGGTTTCTTGTTTCTCCTCCAAAATCAGGATAATCATTATCAATTTTCTTCCACTGGGGTGCATCTTCCGGATGTCAAAACTTTCCATTGATAATTCTTTCATCTGCATGCCAAGTCAAGTGTCTAGCATCCGTTTCACTATGAAACATGCGTCTAAATCTTGGAATAATAGGAAAATACCATAAGAATTTATTGGAGATAATTTTTTTCTTATATCGAGATAAACCGCACTTAGGACATTCATTCAACGATGCATATTCGTTTCGAAACAAATGCAATCATTTAGACATGCATGTATCTTTTCATAGCTCATGCCAATAGAGCTCAACATTTTTTTGGCCTCGTAGGTTCGATTAGGAAGAACATCATGCAATCATTTTTTTGGCCTCATATGTATCTGTGGCATTGTCGTATGAAACATAGGTCGCATTACTTTTCACCCCCGATTCAACATTGTCGATGCTTTTCTCACCATGAAATATCCAACACGTATAACTTCGATCAATTCCACACATCAGTAAATGCGATTTCAATCCATCTGCGTCAACCCGACCCACATAACAACAACCTAAGCAAGGGCATTTCATTCTATTCGGGTCTTCAGCGTGTTCAACAGCAAACTTAACGAACTCTAATACCACATTCTCGTACTCTTTTGACAATCGATCGGCACACATCCATTTTTTATCCATGGTTTTAACTATTACATAAGTTAAACAAAAACACTAATTAGGAAAATCAATTATGAACTAAGAAAATCAAAGTGTTACTTGACTATGAAATTCATATCCCATATTTATCCCTTTTATTTTCAAATTCAAATTTCAAAATATAAAGCATAGCCAAAATTCCCTTTAATTCTTTCATATATTTCACACCCTGTACCAGTTTAGTGGTCATCACATTTAAGAGACAATATACACTTTATAATCCTAAAAGTGACAATATACAACTAAAACTAAACACTTTATAATCCTAAAAGTGACAATAAACAACTCAACAAAATTCAATTTAAATGTTTATAGCTAAATGTTTGACATGCAATCAAATATATAAAAAAAGTATTAAAAATTCTTAGTTTTTGACTTGTTTCAGCATTATTTTTTTAAGGTGTTTTGAGTTTATTTTCATAAATTTTTAAGATAACTAAGTTTTATTCTTGCCAAGCATGGATTCCTATGAGTTTCTTACACATGTAACCCTACGACACAACATCCCTATCATTGGTAACTTCTTGTACGTAGTGTAATGTATGTAACCTACCATAAAAAGTTCAACATTTCTCTCATTAATATTTTCATTATTTTTTGTATTGCTGTAAATGTTGTAAAGCTGTTAATGATGTAAACCAACTTGGCTTGGATGGTATGGTTGGTTCTTTTATATTTCTTTCCTTTTCTATGTTTGTATTAACTCTTTAACAACAACTCAACTTATGTTCATTGTTTTTCTTTATTTTCATTGGCAAAACCTAGAAAGATTCTCAACATTATGGATGCTTCTTGTTTAACAATAGCTCAGGTTGCAAGTCATTTGCGGAACTATAGATACGGTTTGAAGAGGCGTCTTGTGGAAAAAGTCAAAGAAGTCAAGAATTGACATGATGAACATGCTACCATTCTTATGAAGACATAGAGGAAGATATATTCATTTTATTATCTTAATTAACTATTCTAAGCGACAATTTCAGTTGTTTAGCTTTCTATTCATAAGTCAACTTTGGACTCTTAAAGACGCCAATGGTTTCGTAACATTAATTGATGAACTAGGTTGTTTATCTAATGTTCTTTGATAGATATGTTCTAGTATAGATGACATGAGTCGTATCATCATTCATTAAACCTATAGAAAAGAATTCTCATTTTATTTTTGTAAGCTATAAAGGACTATTTTGGGCTTGCAATGTTATTCATGCATTTTGGTGTAGTTACTAAAATTCACTATGTTGACATTAAAGCCCTAGAACAAATTATCGGTTTGGTTAAGTTACGTAATGAACGATGCTAATTTTTTATTATAATATAACATATGCTCAACTCAGCAACACTTAATTTGTCAAGGATTGTAAATGATTATTCTTCTGTTTTCATTTTATATTACTCTGTTTTCTTCTATTACTAAAGAAAAGTATCCTATGATGAAGTAAAGTCAAGGTCACATGGAGACCAGCCTAAGTATCCTAAGTAGCTATGTTCCAATCTAGTAACCTCTAACAAAATCATCAATTACATCATCTAATAGAACAAACAAAAATATTATGCATTCATCTCAACATCAATTTTGACACACGAAACATGGCATCGACATCGAATCTAAACGTACACATATAATAGATCTCTGATGGCATAAAGAAGATTCAATGTGAAATATTACCTCACGAAGAAAACTGCTGTTATCGACGTGAAAATGAAGCTTCTGCTGTTAGGCTAGCTGGTGATGTAGCGGCAGTTCAAGTTCCTCAACAGCAGAGCCAATAGGAATTTGCGTCGAAACCGTGAAATGCTTTAGATAACAGTAAATCAGAACACTAACCGTGGAGATAACAATAGGAATTACGCTTTTGAATAACGAGTGGAGATTGTTGAAGCCGACAATGGAGGTGTTGTGCGGAGGAAGAACCACGGTTGGACTACGGTGAGGCGGAAGGAGTGGCGATGAGGCGAGTTGGAGAAGAATGTGAATGGAAGAGCGAGTTGGAGAAGAAAAAGAACAGAAGCGATTTCTAGGGTTTCGTAAGTGGGCGAGATTTGTGGATTCGAGATTTGTGGGATTACGAAGGAGTGGTGATACGATGAAGGCGAGTTGGAGAAGAAGGTGAATGGGAGGAGATGAGTTGGAGAAGAAGAAGAACAGGAGGGCTTTCGTATGATTTCTGGGAAATTTGGGAATACTTGGATTCTGATTATTAATTTAGGGATTTTAAATTTTTAATTACCAAAGGCGCTTTCTAAAAGCTAAAATATTACCTTTTGACTTTAGAGTAAAACCTTTAGCGACATACGGAAGCTGTCAAGGTAAAACCTTTAGGCTTTCAAGAAAAACACCTTTAGCAGCGCTTTTAGTAAGCGATGTCTAAAGTATAACCTTTAGTAGCGCTTATTTTAATTTTTTAATTTTTAATTTTTCTGAAACCCTATATCAGCGCTTAGGGAAATAAAGCGCTGCCTATGATAAGGCCTATAGCAGCGCTTATCAGAAGCGTTGTCTAAAGTATTTAATTTTTTTTTAATTTTTCTGAATACCTATAGCAGCGCTTTGGGCATAAGCGCTGTCTATGTAGTGCTGCCAAAACTCATTTTTGGCGTAGTGCATCATGAAGCTCTGATTATATGTTTTTTCTTAAATTCGTATTTTTGTTTTTATGATGTTTTGATCTAAACTAACGATGCTAATAGTTTCCTGAGGTTTATTAGAGCAGTTCTGGGCCATCATTACAAGCTTTTCATGGACAAATCATGATTTTCCATAGTTAGGGCATAGAACTGCTAAGCTTCGTATTTCTATTTACCAGCAATTTCAGGCCAAGATAATACCACCATCGAACTCGTAGCATCCTAATTATTCGATCTAGACTATTTGTTTTCATTTTTTGATGGATTATTGCAGGTTTTAGAAAACCTTTCATCGGAGAAGAAGGTGGAAACCACTGTCCACGGTGGTCAAGGGTTTTCAGAGGGAGATTCTGACTCTCGCGTGGCAAAACCTTGCATTCTGATTCGTCCATTCAAAACAGGGTCCAGCGTGTTTAATATGATCCTCGATGCTATGATCCTCTAATAAACTTGATACTGCGACTGTTATTGTTTTCAGCGGATGTTACGACTCGGTGTTAGAAAAGCGCTACACGTATTGAGCGAAGATGAACCTAGAAGTTACGGAAAGAACTTCGGAACACAACCTCGACATAAGCATACAAGTACAAATTTTGATAGAAGTAACTTCGATGGAAGTATCTTATGTTAAAAGCATGCAAGCGCAACTTGCCAGTAACTTTTGATAGAAGAATGCAAGCGCAACTTAAGGGCTCGATCCCTACGACCCTTTTCTCATTTTCTTTTCTTATTTCCTTATTTTCTATTTTCCTTAATTTAACTTAATTTTCTTTTCAAAATTAATTAAAACCTTTTCAAAAATCACAAAAATAATTTCTTTTCTAGTAATTAGGGTTACTAACCTAATACCTTTTTACTAATTTCAAAATATTTTCACTAAAATATTTCCCATTATCTGATTATTTTATTTGCTATTCGTTTACAATTCTAGAAAACATGTATAGGTTATACAGTTTCTATTATGTAATAGCGTAGATTTACATTTCGCCTTTACTTTTCGCCTCTATATGTATACGCCCCAAGCCATGTAATAGCGTAGGATTTACATTTCCGCACTTTACTTTTCCGCGCTTTACTTTACGCATATTATTTGCTAGTTAATTAGGGTTTATATCTTGAACAACCCTAGATCACTTCTAATCTCAAGATAAATATCTGAATATAACACACTCTTCACACTTGCACACCCCTTAGGGTATGCTCTCTTTTGCCTTTACGAATAACATGGTCATGTCCTGAGCGTAAGGATACTATTAGTAAAGACGCTACGAATAATATCATCATAATCCCTTAGATACAAAGATCATAGTCCTCGATGTGCCTCTAAATACAGCATCTAGTCCCTCGATTATTGCCTCGAAAGTGATGATCGTCCCTACGAATTGCTAAAGGTATCCTTACATGTTGCCTTCTATGATGACGATGATCTTTCGATTCCTCACATCCAAATGAATGAAGTTACCTTTAGTAATGGTATGGATAGCCTTATTCGAGGAAGGAAAATATAACATGGAAATGACCATTCGAGTAGGTAATAAGACTTTGTTGCTTGCTCAATCAAAACACTTTTCACACCTCGCATGTTTCAAAACTTTTCAAACACTTTGTATACATTCAGTGAATCATTACAAAGTTAAACATCTTTCAAACCAACATTTCAAACACTTTGTATACATTCCAACGAGAATCATTACGAAGTCAAAGCGAAATGCCTTTTCAAATACATTTTCAATGCTGAAACACGAAAGCAAATTTTTCAAGTGAGCTAAACAACTAAGAGCACATGATAATATAGATGGAAGGTGCTAATACCTTTCCTTTCTACTTCCCCGCCTCCGCACTCGAATCTAACGAAGGTCTTTTCTGTTCTTTTCACCTTCCTTTATTGATAAAAAATCGGTGTGACTCTTGCTATCCGGAACATTTGCGATAAAAAGCAAAACAAACAAGTAAGTTCTTCCATTTGTGTTACAAAATCCTAGTAAAATGCTATGCCAAACATGTAGAAATATTCATGGGAACTAAGCATGTGATGTGTATCGGTGTAGTGAGAATCATACATGTGTAAGTGTGTGTGAGGTTTCGACACTTTTAATGTCATGAATCGGACAACAACACATGAAATAGCTTAGTGCAAATTTTAAGTTAGCAAATGCAATTTTCTTTATCCAATAAAAGAAAGGTGAAAAACAGAAAACCTTTTATCGTTTTGAGTACGGGGGTAATTATGAAAAGGGAAGGTGCTAACACCCTTTCCATCCGTAGTTATCTCTGAGCTCTTAATTGCCCGCTTCCTTTTGAAAACTTGATTTTGTGTGTGTGTTATTTATTTGAAAATATTTTGGTTTGAATTTGTAATGATTCTAGTATTAGTCATAAGAATGTATCTGAGTGTTTGAAAATATTTGCTTAAAAATATAATTTGTAATGATTCTCGTGAATGTATACAAAGTGTTTGTTTGAAAGTATTTTTGAAAAGAGTGTGAGGTGTGAAAAGTATTTTGATTGGTTTGAAGCGAAATTAAGAGTTTCATTACCCACTCGTAAGGTCGATCTGTTGTTTCCTTCTCCTTTAGGATAACGCTATCCATACCATTAGTTGGTAGGTAACTTCATCTTTTTGGATATTGAAGGGTTAGGATCATCGAATGGTCATTAAAGGCAACATTGTAAGGATACCTTAGCAATTCAAAGGCGATCATCACTTGTTCTGAAGCAACAACCGAGGGCGGATCATATATTCGTAGGCAACATCGAGGGTCATCGAGGGACTGTAATCTTTGTGATGATTTTGAATCGAGGGTCTTTGCTAATGGTTCCTACGTTCGAGGGACATGACCATTGTTTATTAAATAAGCAACAAGAGAGGATACCCTAAGAGTGTGAGTGTGCATAAAGTGTTGATTTAGATATTTATCTTGATTTAGGGTTATTATATGTTCATTGATTAGTCTTGCCATACAAACCCTAGTTACAGTTGAATATCTGACTATATAGGTGCGAGAAAGTAAAGGTCCAGGAGAGTAAATCTACACTATTACAAGGCTTTAGGCGGATCATAATAGGAGGTGCGGAAAAGTAAAGCCTAATTAAACTATTACATTACTGTGAGCAGATACATAATTATGAAAAATGTAGAAATTTAAACCTAGCTATTACAACTTAGAAACAGTTACAATAATGGAAAAAATATCGAGAAAAAGATTAAATCGAAATAAAGGAGTTAATGTTAGAAAAAACGTTTTTAATGTTAGTAAAAAATGTTTGAGGTTAGTAATAAACCCTAATTAATAAAGAAAAATTATTTTTGTATTTTTTTGGAATTTATTTTAATTAAGAAAACAAATTAAAATTTAATTTATGATTAATTAAGCAAACAATAAAATAAAATAAAAATAAAATGTTTTTTTGTGTCAAAAATTAAATAAAGATTTTTGTGACCTAAATCTGAAAAGAAAACATTTTTTAGGGTTTTTTATGATATTTAGAAAATTATTTGAAAAGAAATTAAAATAAGAAATAAAATAGAAAAATAGAAAAATAGAAAAAAAAAGAAAGAAAAAAATGTTAGTGAGAAAATAAGGTGGTGGAGGTTGGATTCAGACCAGGGTCCTCAAGGTGACTTGGTCAATGTCTTGCCATTTGTCATGGTGTTTGGTGTTAGTAGAATGAAACAAAATTATTATATATGAAAATTGAAAGATTGATTATTTTTTAAATTCAAATCGGCCAAGGGGTCTTTTCTCGTTTAGACACAAGCTTTTACCTACGGACATCGTTTATGGCTAAAAGCTTTACCTACAATTTTGTCCGTAGCTACAACACCAAATCACAAATCATGAAATATGCAATATAAATTAATTGTGATACCATGGATCGATTGAATTGACCTCCGAACATGATGTTACACGTGGTTTGGTCTAATTTTGGTTGTTTTGTAAAGCCCTAATTCAAAGCTATGAACCCTAGCCATGGTTAATCGTGATACCGCACTTAAACTTCAACCAACTATCCGAAAGCATTGAAACATCATCACAAACACAAATATATGGTCAAATTCAATTAAATATGCATGTATGTACAAAATCGAATTTCAAAAATATGAACCAAACCTTGATCATGTTCTTGCAGTTCTGGGTGCTTCGATCGATGGTGACGATGCGCTTAGCTTGAGAACAACGAGAATTGATTAGCAACCTTGGAATGGCTTAAATCGATTGAATTCTTGGTCGCCAATGGCATGAATGTCACGGACTTTTCAAATTTGTCTAGGGTTTGTTAGCCTACAAAAAATCGTTTTGAGCATCTGGAATACTTGTGAATATATAGTAGAATGAATTAGATTAACAAATTTGATGAAAAGTCAAGCTTTGAATGCAAAGATATTTGATTGGAAATCAACATCAAATCTTGCTATTTTTTATCTTCAATCAACTCCAACCTCATGTCAATCAGATCTTGCTCGAATTTTCCAGCTTGCCATGATTATCTAGGACCTCAAGCAACTTGAATTTACAACCTTGCACTTATCCCATTTAATTTGTATTTTATTTTAATTAAAATTGAATTTAAGTGAATTAATTCAAAATAAATAAAATAATTATAACCATGGCGTGTGGGATGGGATAGGGCTCTTGACAATGTTAGAAACAAGTTTAGATTAAAGAAACACGGGCCCATTTGGAAAAATTTCCAGTTTGATCAATATTTTTTTCATGCATTTCTTCAAAATTTCCAATTTTGTTCAAGCCATAACTTGCTCAATTTTTATCATTTGAGAGTGATCTTGGACTTTTTAGAAATCTTAAGATGTCCTCTAATATCTCCTTTTGGTTTCATCTTCATTGAAGCTTCCATGCTCATGTACCTTTCTTTGGAAAAATATGACTTTTTGTTGACTTTTGAAAGGACCTACAATGTCTTGACCCATATCTCTTAAGTGACGCATTTTTGGGCAAACCTTGTGGGATAAAAAGTTGTAGATAATTGAATTCCTTTAAAATGAGCTTTGGTGGAAAAATTTACGATGAAGTATGTAAAGTTATGCTTGGTCAAAGTTACATTGACTTTTCATCAAGGAACCCTAATTTAGAAACTTTTGACTTTTGATCATTCTTGAATTTTCTTGATGAATCATGATCAACCCTTGATCAAATTATGAATGTGACTTCAAAAGCTTGATGTTGACCAAAAATGATGAAGTTTGATTGTATGTTGACTATAATTGACTTTTTGTCTAATACAACTAATTTTCAACCATCGAGCATTGGTGAGCAAACTTGAATTGTGAGGCTTGAAACTTGTCATGGTGATACTTTGATGCATATGAGGAAACATGATAATCATTTGAGCCATTATAACTCATCTTTGTATTGAGAGAAGCAAAACCCTAGTTGTGGGTTGATTGCTTGGAGATGGTTTGTCACGGTCACCCTTGAGTAGTTCAGTATGGAGATGCATCTTGATCTTGAAAATAGGAGGGCAATTTTGGGGTATAACACTTACCATCCAAAATCATACTTAAAATACGATATTGATGACATTCGATCACGTTGGGTGGTGTCTTCTTATCCCATTATGAAGCTTGACAACCACAACAATAGTTTTCTTGGTTGCGATAATCTTATTTTGTATATGGGAAATGTTATCATTTTATGTGCAAATATGATCATATCAAATAAGTGTATTTTGTCTTGATGATAACAATGTAAATTTGCACATTTGGTTTAAAGTGATATGATATATTCCAACTCTTTGATATATTTTGTAGTTTATATTTAAAATGATACTAACAAGTTAATAAGTTTACAATTATATGATATGGGCAAGTGAAAATGATATACAAGCAAAACATGAAATAGGCAATGAAATTGATGAATATAGCAAAAAGCTTTATTTTAAACCCTCGATTATTACATAAAACCAAGGTAAATGAATACCTTATTTCTTGGATTAAAAATAAAACTAAAAGGCATATGGCAGCATACAAAAAAAATGTAGAAAATAAAAATTTGCAAGGATCGAACCCATGACCTTTAAATTATAGACCAATGTTTAAAAGCATAGGGTGTTAAGTGCTAGCTTTACATGTCGTCCTCGTTACCTCGCTTGGTAGCCGAGGTTAAACGCGTTTCCACGACCGATGTTACATGCGTTATTTTAGTAGTGACGTTTACAAGCTTTTTCCAACCTATTATTCTTGTCTTTCTCTTTAAGTGTTAGAACTTGATTCATTGCTTCAAATTCTTCACTATCACTTCTTTCACTCTAATTTTGTCTATAATGTAAATAATATTTGAAAATTTTAAGGTGTGAAGAAAACACAAGAAAAATGGGGTTTGAATTGGGTTTTCACTTCTTGGTAAACTTTTAGTTCATTATGCACTTCACGTTGATTCATACTTGAACTTTGCTTGTAAGATCACTTATGATTAGTTCTAACTAATGCTTCTAATGAGTTCTGAAATTATAAATAAATAATTAAACGCAAAATTAAAGAACACATTATTTTATCCGGTTCACTTGATAACCTCAAGCTACTCGATCCACCCTTCCGAGATGATTTCGCCGAACTCAAGGTCTTAATCCACTATAATCAATTACAATTACATGTGAAAGCCAACCGCGATGACTAATATACAATGACACCTTCAATGATCTAGAGATATATAGTTCACTAACCTAATCAAAATCTAATCAAACTTGATCTTTTGATAGGATTTTCCACAATGACCGAAACCACTTTGTCTTCTTGAGCTTAAAGCTTCACCGTTTCCTCAAGGAATCTCAATGATATGTTCAGGATCTAAATAGATATAACAATCATTGACTTCAACATTCATTTGAAAGGGTTTGTGTTTACAATTTTCTTATGATAAGTTGATTACGTAGATGTTAAGTTTGGAGCATATATATGAGCAACAACTCTTGTGCCTTCTACTTTTGATCTTCAAGTAGTTTCTTCTCAAATAATCTCCTTAAGCATTTGCTTAAGTCTTCTTCTTCTAATAAAGTTTAGAAATAACTCCTTGCTTCTTTAGAATTTCTTCAAAGATGTTTAAGATGAATATTTGAGTGACATCTTATAGAAACCTTCTTCATCTTCCTTGATCATCATACGCAACTTTAAAAGTATTTGCGGTATTTATCAATGAAATCAATAAGAATCTCTTCATCGTTATCTCATAGTCGATGACATGATGTGAGACCCAATATGATCCGATTGATCTTGTTCTTGTTGTTATTGTTAATTGTTACGAGAGCATTTGGTTGTGTTCCTTTCAATTTGATGAACACCAACAACAACTTAGTGAAGTGATTTTTCCTTTTATAGCTTACCAAATTAATATATCCGTTGGAGGGCATTCTTGGAATTTTTAGGTCTTGGTAACTTTGAATCACAGTGGTAGACAAAATAGTACAATTGATTTTCCTTTCAAAATAGTGGGGTGAACGTTTTACTTATCATTGTACCACGTTAACGTTATCTTCCATACTTCGCCCGGAGGCTTCGTGAGCATGAGTTTGGAAGTGGAGAGTCTAACGTATGGTTGATCAAAACTTCAAGTCTTGAGTCTTGAAATCTTCCTCGTCGAAACTTCAACACTTGGTTTTGAGGAACCTTGTATCGTAACCAAAGGTGGAAAGAACTTCAAGTCTTGGAATCTTGAATCACATTCTTGAGTCTTGACTCGGTTTGCAACCTTGTATCGTAACCTAAGTTTAGAAGAACTTCAATTCTTGGAATCTTCATAATCACATTCTTGAGTCTTCATCACTGGGTCTTTATAACCCTTGTATCAGTAACCAAAGTTCAAGAACTTCACTTTTGAATCTTGAGCCACGTCTTGAGTCTTTAACCACTTGGTCTTGAACCCTTTGTCTTTTGAAACTTGAGTCTTGACATCTTGACATAAGTCACATGTCTTTAGATCTTATTTGGTTTCTTCATACAGCGTATCGAGTAACTCGGATCCTACGAAGCTTTTCTTTGTTAGTCGTTCAACTGAACCTTTGTAGCTTAGAAGCGGAATATATTCTCTTCTAATATCTTGGCCACGTCATTCATCAGAAGCATAACCTGTTTCTTTATCTTAAAAATACAACAAACATTAGAGTAACAAAAATTGTTCACTCAAACATACTCTTTGTTATCATAAAAACTCAGAGATATAATTGCAAAACCAAATCTTGTTCTAACAAAATTAACTAGAGGTGAAGGATGTGTTAGCATAAGAATTAGAAGTATTGAAATAAGTTCTGATCGTCAAAGAGAAAAATGCAAATTATGGATTGTATAAGCACGCATTATATCTGATTAGTGTAACTTGTTATTCTAATATAACTTAATTTGTCATGTTATTGAATTCTCAGTTGGAAGATTATCGTTTAGTGAGCAGTTGGTGAAATAAGCATTTCACATAAGTTATAATAAACTCAAGTAAGTATATCACCACATTTAGAATCTAGAACCATAGTGAAATATTGTGTGCTAACTATTTCACCACGGTTAAAATCTAGGACCGTGGTGAAATATTTTAATCTGCAAAATTCAAAAGCGCTAGCTAACAGAGCCCTAACCTCGACCTTTTACTACTATTGTTTTACTCTGATTGTAGTAGTATGTTACACACTAATGTGTTTTACCACAACTAGTAGTTGATGGTGCAAAGAAACACATATACAACCATGTCCTTCTTTACCATAGGTCACCATCCGTAGTGGAATCCTTCTCCCAATTGTTGTGAAATATTTATTTTATAGTAATGTTAATGAGAAACCCATTTTCCATGATTTGAGTCAAGTGTATACTATGATTTGAGTCATACAAGTTGTGATTCGATTCATGAATAAACCATGATTCAAATCAAATTTGGCAAGGTTGACAAGAGATTCACAATTTGACTCATGTGTATATTGTGATTTGACCCATAGATTGTATGATTCAAATCATGTGTAAGTTGTGATTCGATCCCTCAACCAATTCCACTTTCCCCTAGTTTAGTTTAATTTGACTCTTGTGTGATTCAAATCACATCCAAAATCTCAAAATTTGAAGTTTTCAAAGATGTTTTGAGATTTTTCTTGTAATCGACTTAAACTAATCTCTATTATGGTTCTTGTTTGAAAACTCACTAATTGAATTAAAATATAATGTTCATACTCAAACAAAACAATTTGAATTATGCATGCTAAAATATACAAATTTAAAAACTTAATCCTCGAATGCACTATTGAATAGGAGACTTAACGATATAAGAAAATAAAAAACAAAACATAAGAAAAACAATAAAGTTATATGATAGAAACACATAGCCTCTCCCTTAATGTACCTAAGGCCCTTAATGTACTTGAGACATGCAACTTCACATGCACCTTTCGAATGCTCATAATCTTTGTTAGGTGTCCGAATTAGATCCAGTGTTTTGAGGTACATGACTATCTCCACAGGCCAACAAATTTTCTTCATAGTTGATATAAGATTGGCACTACTTAACAAGTCATTCAAGTTGAGGTCTTCATTTCACCTAATTTCTCCCGAAATCACAATTAAGTGTAATGTCTTTCGAAGATCCAAGACTTTAGGCACTCATCGAGCCTCAATAGCTACCGTCACATTGGTAAAATGATTGATATATGCACATAGGGTCTCCTTCTTACCTCGTGTGATCAACTAAAAGCGACAATGGTGGCCGATTGTTTTATTCACGATGAGATGGGGTGAGAGCCTCTCGCACAGTTAAGACCAAGAATCTATGCTTACATGGGTGAAACTTATCCCAAACTTAGGTGGATTTGATTAAGGTTCTGCAAAGAGGTTGTATTCATGTCTCTATTAGTGTGGTAGTAGTTTATAGGTCATCCACATGTTAGCGTCTTCATTTCGTTGTAACTTTAGAGTTTTGAAGGCTTCTCCAAAGACTTGAAATCCTACCGTCTATTCTGTGACAGTCAAAGATTCTTCTTCGATTGACGGGGCCTCGTCTTTATTCCTTTCTCTCCTTCCCCATTGATGTTTAATTTCCTATTTAAACTTTGTTTTGTTAAATTAAACCAACATCAAAATTTTCAACAAGACATTAATTCTTTTGATCATTAGAACCCAAAGTTTCATTAATTTACAATGCAACAAAATGGGGGTTACAAAATTCGCCATTTCTACCCTTAAAAGCATAACCATTTCAGGTATGAAATGGATATTATTGCCAACTTGCCATTGTTCTCACTTTATTACGCACACTCACTCCCCTTTTAAAGTCTTCACAAAAGGGTAAATACTAAACATAACTAAGATACATATATGCATATTACAACAACAACAAAAAAAACAAAAAACAAAAAACAGATGGACATGAATCTATTCACTATCTGAAATCACAGTGATTCTTTCATATTTTCTTCGAATCCAAACATCCACCTAGTAACGGACCACGACCAAAGTGTGATGATGATCATGATCGTCCTCTTGAAATCCATAACCAGACGAGTTATGAACATGATGGGGGTTTGAGTAATGAACATCTTCAAGTTTTGTAAAGATGTTATAAGGAGGCAACAAATTATCTTCATCATCTTGTGACAGATCAGATTGATATTCAGGTTCAAACACATTTCTCTGCAACACTCTATCCTTGTAACATGGACTGTCACAATCCAACATGTCACTCCTTGTTGAACTTATATCTTCTTGTCTGTTATTATTGTTACTTTCATTACAAGCCTCAACAATTGACAATTTTGATCCTTCACCCTCAGAAACTGAATCAACCAATGGCTTATTCATGACTGGCTCCTGCAATAGTTTCTTGGTTTCACTTTTCCCCTCTTGATTCTCTCTTGCAAGTACCTTCTTTGAGAGACTTTCCACCTATATTGAAAACCACAGAAAAAAATTACATGTTATCACCTAAGTTGACTTAACGAGACCTGTCAAGAGTTTTATGAGTAGAAAAGTACCTCGGCTTGTAACCTATGTTTCTCCTTGAGGATGTTATCATAATCAATCTTAAGAGATTCATAATTATCATTAAGAGATTCATAATCCTTCTCAAGCTGTTTGTTTTTCCATCTAGCACGACGGTTTTGAAACCAAATAGCAACTTGCCGTGGCTGCAAACCAAGATCTTTGGCTATCTTAGTTTTCCTATCTGGTTCAAGCTTGTTCTCAACCTCAAAGCTTTTCTCAAGAAACTGAACTTGTTCCACAGAGAGACGTCGCTTCTTCTCTGATTGATGAAAGTACTCGTCCATCTCATCGTCTCCGTTTTCGTCTAGATCGAACCCGTTGAAGAGATAATTGTTGCACCTTTTCCTTCCTCCTTGAACATCTTCAAAACTCACCATAGTTCTTGAACCTGAACCACAACAACAAAAAAATCATCAACTAGTTCATAAAACTTTATATATAAAATAGTCAACGTTTTAGCTTAGATAAAGATAACTAACCGAAGAAAGGAAGAAAGAAGAAAGGAAGAGAGAATCAAGAGGTTGTTGAGAAGAGTTTCCATGTTGTTGATTATGAAACAAAGTATTCATGTTTGAATTATTTGCAGGAGAATTCGTAAAGAGTCTTCCAGGCAGCCATATATATAGAAAACAAAGGTAAATTCAATGAAGTTTGTTTTTATTTTGGTTATCTAACGTGCCATAGGTATAGGAACGAGGTATAGTAGAAGGAAGGAATGAAAGATCTAAGACTTATGGCGGAAGAAACTGGTGATGATGATTTCAGTGATGTGGAGACTGGGAGGTGTGGGAAGAACGATAGGGATACCCATATCTTCGATCAGAAGAAGGAGGTGAAGGAGACAGATAAAAGTTTCGATGGGGAGAGAGAATCAAACAAGATGGACAGAGAGAGACAGGGACAGAAGAACCAGTTGTGTGTCTTTGGATTTGGTTTTTCTGAGAAAAATGAACTCTGGAGTTTATATTAACGTTTTAGATTGGGAGTGTGTTTCCTTTGATGTTATTATGTTAATTAATGTATTGTGTATAGTAATTTTTATGGTTTACTTGTTTTCTTTTCCCCACCAACCTTTGCTTCTGATTTTTTAGGTTGTACTGTAATGTGAATAGGAGATGAGACCACGTGAATGTAGAAAGGTTTTCAAAAATAATGTGTACACAATGTCAATATTTAATTTTATTAAATTGTTGAGGTAGGATAATTATATCTATTATAAAACAATTTTAATATTAATCCATCCGAACAAAATTGCTTTACATTACTTAAATAATTAAAATTAAAATAGTTTATATACAACATTAAGACTCTTTAATTTAATAAAGCACTTTTTATAAATAAAATTGTGAGTTCTCACATTCAAAATAGACAATATCTCATAATACTCTGACATGGACTTAATTTGAGTGATTAAAACATTGACAATTGAAATAGAAGTTACTGCATATTTCATCATGTCCATAACCTTGAGTAGAACCTTCATCTAGAATTGATCAAAATAGTCTTTTATTATCTAAAAATCAAGATTAAGGATTGTTTATAGACAACACTTCATTCTTTAACCCAGGGAGATAAATATGTCTAATTCAATCCATTAAATTAAAAAATAGATGAATATCCATCCATCCAAAATTTTATTTTATTTTGATACACTAAAACTTTTAACTAAACCTCACTTTCGCCATTATACATACATATTTGGAAGTTTTATAGTTTCTTAGAAAAATAAGTTAACAAGTCTTGATTATACTAGAATTTTACTCATTTTAAGTTATCAACTCTCAAATTTAGAACTTTATTTGTCCTCCAAATAAAATTCCTACAAAACCTATAACATGAGTTTAAATGTGGAAGCATGGATTGTTTTCCTCAAGATTTGTGAACAATCAAGTTTCTTGTTTAAACAATTTCAAATTTGCATGAATTGTGGCTTTTGATATTCGACATTTATAATCACACGAGAAACCAAACATAAAAGATGAATCTGTTGTTTATTCAATGTATGACCTCAAATTTTCTAATAACATAATCAATTTTGGAATATCAATTCTCACAAGTTTTTAACACTAAATTGGTGATGTTTCACTTAAATCAAACAATTCAAATATTGCAATTCAGTTTTGAAGTATATCTAGACAAATTCAAAGAAGTATACAAATAATCATGGATTACTAAACGATCCGTATTAGGCTATAAAATTCAATGTTTATCTTTGAATTCTAAAATACTTGAAATGTGTTTCGCCGTGGGATTTAAAATTTCTCCTCTCTTAAATTTTTGTTAGCTCACCCATATGGTGTCAAACAATCTTGATTCACTATAGAAAGTTTTGTAGCTCTCCTTGTGAATATATTCCTTCTCCTTTAAGTCATTACAACCTCATATCATTTGGATGTGTTAGAAACACTTTGTTTTGCATCACGAGCATAGTTTCTTTCACCTTAAAGTTTATTTTATCGCATCCATATAGATCACAAAAATGTCTTGATTTTGTTGGAACAAAGGGTTTTCAAGAAAGATAATTTTGTGAAGAAGAATGGAATTGAGGAGAATGATTATTTAAAACTTTATGAAAAATTGTTATTGATTG
Organism: Vicia sativa; assembly: GCA_021764765.1. NCBI lineage: Eukaryota > Viridiplantae > Streptophyta > Magnoliopsida > Fabales > Fabaceae > Vicia > Vicia sativa. The sequence goes on from CM038796.1 coordinate 203,392,933, forward strand.
TGATTCATTTTGATTACAAAGAAATGCTCCTTATATAGACACATTTTCTGGACGAGAGTTGTAGACTAAGCTAAGGTCCACATACAAAGGCCCAAAATTGACACACTCCAGATAGCGGAGCAATTCGACATTACGATTAATTGACCAACACACACATAATAGCTAGTTAGACTAGCACACAATGAGATTCGACTAGCACATATACTACGCTATTAATTGAACAAAGAATTATACAAACTAACAGTTCTTGCATGCGAAATGGCTTGTTTGCCCTATGAGTTTTCATTATTGCATAAATTTTAAAGTTCCTTAACTTTAGTTTGCTAAGGATCATTTGATTCACCTAGTAAATTGCTTGGACCAGTTCTTAGTCTTTTTCCTACACAAAAAGTGTTGGAAATGGAATGAAAATACTTAAACCATAACTTAAGCATTATTACTTCTAATATATAACTAAATTTAAGTTTTTATATGATTTTTGAAAAATAAATTATTAAGAGTCTTGATTATACTATTAAATTTGACTCATTTTAGACACTTATAACTCACATCGAATATATTATAAAACCAAGGCTCTTTTAGGTAATACTTTGTTTTGAAATTTTAATAATTAAATTAGATTTTGTTTTAGTTTTGATAATTTTAAAAATCAAAATGAGCTTGATATTGAGTTATGAGTTTTGAAAATCATTTTTAATTATAAATTTATAAAAAATGTTTATCATTGTAATGATATAATTGTAAAGACCCATTAAGGCGAAGAGATCGTGGTCGTCGGAAAAGGCGACACTCATCTATCGATCACAATGAGACAACATCGTATTAAGCTCTCCCACTTGCTCCGTTTAGGAAAATGCGGGAAAAAGACATATTTTGGGCAAAGAATCCATAATCAATAGACAAAATCACATCTTCCTATGATGTAGAAACCGGTTGTCACTACTATGACTAGGTGGGAGGATATCATTATGAGAAACCTAATTGAAAATCCATAAGCCTCTATAAATATCTCATCCCTAACATGATTGAAATGCGGTATTAGATATGAGATGTCGAAGGTGATGTCACGACACTAATATTTGTCATGTGGACAACTAATGATACAATTTTAAAGACAAAAACTAAATAACACGATTAATTGTTTACCGGTTCGGTGCTACACACCTACGTCTGGAGCTACAAAGCCGAGGATAAATTTCACTATTAAATTGTATTAATTGAGTTAAACTTCATGTTTACACCCTCACAATGCTACCCAATGACCCTTTTACCTAGAAACCCTCTTAGATATGAGAACCTCTGCTCCTCCCAGGTCACTCGCAGGTGACAATTAAAGAACAAATATTGAGACACTCTTCAAGACACATAATCATCTGCTTCAAAACGCGATGATTAACAAATTAACTATACTAACGTCCTACTCAAGTATCAAATAATACTAGAGATGCTGCAATGAACAACCAACAAAACTAACAACCAACAATAGAAAATACGCTTAAGTTCTTGGAATGGCCAACTCTACGAAGCAGTTATGATCTGTTATAGTAATAACAACTAGGGTTGCTTCACTTTTGAGTCTTGAGAGAGATCTCGACCTTTCTCCATGAAAGAAGGATAAAAATCTCCGGTTATATTGTTGAAGATGGTTCCAATGCTTGTGCGAAGTATACAATTAAAAACAAATTGACTCTAAAATATACGAACTTAAAAACCGATTCGATTCGGTTTCACATGTCAATCAATCGTACCAGCCTACTCTACGGCATAAATTGTGTGCATGATGTACTTTTGACAAGTATAATCGAGCCACGTGGGTCCACGATAAAAATAATTTGAACTACACCTTTTATCATCGCTTTACCATTTTATCACCTATGAAAATAGCCAAGAAAGGTCCGAGTTAATGATTAACACCATATTTTGAGTTTCACTAAGCGAGTTAGTTCGGCTCCTCTAGGAGGAAATATGCAGACAGATCCAAGGAGACTAAGTCACCTACCTCATATTATTTTTATATCCTTATAACATCATCCTTGACAAACCAACTATCGACTCGTTATGGAAATTATGCACCTAATACCTATTCTTTACTTGACATGAGGTCGGGACGATTTAGGAGGCGTTAAAGCACCTAAGAATGTTACGAGTAACCTAGTCATGGGTGGGAAGGAAACCTCACCCACTAGGATGCCTCATTTTCACGAAGAATAGAATGCTAGTTGGAATCCCAGACTAGGCGTGGAAAACAAAAGACATACACCATAAAGGATGCAGAAAGAGGTCCAAATAGGTCATTTAGCTCACCAAGTGAAAAATATAGACACTTTCTAGAGAAGAAGAGAGAAAACTAGTCGACCGACTCATTAGAAACATCGACTTGTTCTCTAGGACCTGCATCAAACATGTCTAGGATAGATACTAGTACATTGTAGCATCTCACTATCAACTCTCCGTAAGACCATTAGTAAAGAAATCATAAAGTTGGCGAGGGAAAGATAACCTCCATCGAAGGAGGTAAATAAGCTATCAAGCTGAATTTACTAAAAACAAAATACCTTCTTGATTAGGCGATATAGTGTGGTGAAGAAAGCATAAAAAGCGGTATGTTAGTTAGTCAATATAGTACTTTAGATTTTCTTTCTCTTCTCTCTTTTTCTCACTTTTAGTTTTCTTATTGATAAAGAAACTAATCATATTATACTTTATGGCCACCATTTTCACAAAATTGGCGAATAAGTGTAGAGAATAAGATGTCATCAATAAAGTATGAGATTGAGAAATTCCACGGAGATGAATAAATTTAGTTTATAGTTCTTGAAGATGTTATCCATTCTTCTTCAATAGGGTTTGTTAGAAGCATTTAAAGGATAGTAAAAATGTATGTTGCCTACTACGAAGAAAAGAGAAGATATTGATAGATAAATCCCACAACGCCATCATATTGAGCTTTGGTGATAAGGTTCTTGACCCAGACTTTGAAGGAAAAACTACAACTGTGTGTGCGACTCGAGGTTTGTAGATGACCCAATGTTGGTCATTCAACTTTACGAAGACAAAGTCTTGTTGAACAACTAGATATGTTGAATAAGTTTATTCTTGATGCAGAATATTGAGGTTACCATCGGGTATGATGATCAATATAGTTTTGGTATATGATTTACCAATGTCTCATGCTTAATTCAAAGAAACTCTCTTTTATGGAAGAAAGTCCCCGACCTTTCAAAGAAGTTAAATCATCCTTGTACTCGAAGTTTGAGCGAAAGAAAAGGCCTGGGAAGAAAGTCCGACCCAGAAGTTAAATCATCATAAATCATCCTTGTACTAGAGATTATAAGGAAGGCGTGATTAATCAAAATATGAATGAATGGTGAAAGCCATGGATGATGAGATAAAATCTCTTCATGATAACCACACTTGGGAGTTGATCAAGAAACTGCGGGAGCCGTGTTATTCAACTTTAAGTGATTTCAAGGTTAAGGAAATAATGGAAAGAGTGATGTCAAATAGATTTAAGGAAAGGTTGGTTGAGGGGCTTCACTCAAAAGGAAGGATTAAGCTTTAATGATGTGTTCTACAATTTTGTAAAGAATATATCCATTCAAATGGCGTATTCACTTGTTATGTTGTTGCCTTATTTGGATGGTATTCTCATAACAATCAATAGTGTTTATGATGTAATAAAGGTGAAGTTATGATAGTAAAGTTTTAAATATGAAGGATCCCGGAGGCGCCACGGTATTATTGGGATTAACATCGCGAAGATATAGAAATCGATCGAAGTATGCTTATCGAAGATACATACCTAAGGAATATTCTCGACAAATTTGGTATGTCGATTCAAAGCCTATCGTAACACCAACAATCCTCGATTCAAGTTGAGTACGACTCAAAGTCGAGTACTCAAGTCGAAAGAGGCTATATGAATAGCATTCCATATGCTAGTATAATAGGTTCTTTGATGCATGATATGGTTTATACGAGGTAAAGGCGTAGCCTACAGTGTGAGCCTTATGTGGTATATGTCAACCCTAGAAAAGGCACCTTGGAAAATATTAAAGTGGATTCTAAGGTACATAAATGGGTCCCTCGGTAGAGAGTGTTGATATAGGGTGGAGCCTTTGGTGATGATAGCTAAGTATAAATCAAAGTATTTATCGACTCTACGATTATGGGGTTGTAGTGATTACAAAATCAATTTCTTGATATGTGTTCACTATGTTTGATCTTATTGTGATATACTCCAGGTTAAATAATCCAAGGCGAGAGCGATCCCAAGTTAATTAGGGTTTTACTTAGTATACAAGTTAGTTGTATATAAATAGACATATTGTAAATCATTTTTATTCATTCAATAATATTAATCCTTATTTATTTATTCTTATTTCTCTCCTTACTTAAAGTTCCTAACATTGACAAATTGAAGTCTGAAACTCAGGTTATATTCTTGATCATGTTTTCAAGAATATTATCCAGGTGTGATGTTTTAGATAAATGGGTTGTTCATGATTTCTTGCAAAGATGAATGGTAAAAATGGTATTTCAATTCTCTTCCAACTTTTGTGACAATAATTTGGTGTCATGGAGAAAACAAATATAATCTCTTTTTAGATTTCATAAAACCTTAAGATGATTACTAATAAGCGTTCTATGTACTTACTAAGGATACAACAACATAGAGAACCTCAGCGGATGATAAAAGAAGATTACAAGATGACATTTACATTCAATTGCGTAGATTAATGACTTTCAATGGATCTCTGTTGAATCGCTAAGGCATGAGATATTCTTGTCAAGTACTATGAAAGCGGTGAAAAGTAAAAGTTGTCAATTTTAGACTTTGCTACTGGTAATATGAGCTGCGATAAATGGGAAAGATGAAAAGATTGCATGATATGTGTCAAATATGCATATCTTGTTGGTATCATGAACGGTTGTGGTGAAATCTAGTTGATAAGATGATAGATGAGAAGCTAATGCATAAGTTGACCTCATTTTAATCATATTAACATATATATAAAGAATCCAACAATCTTGAAATCCAAAAACGAAAGATTTGGTTAGTTCATTATAGAAGCATGGTATTAGGATTGTCGAAGGAAGGGGTTCAAGATTCAATGTAATCACTACAGGGCTTAGGCATGGATGAGCATGGTGGTTCCAACAAATTCAAAGGCAAGGGAGACAAGACTCGAACAAGTCTTGGTGGACCCTCAAAACCTAAGGTTGATGATAGGGCTTTGGATCCTCAATAAGAGGAAAAGAGAATCTCGGAAAGACAAAAGAGAATAAAAAAGGTGTACAATTCTATAGCTGTGAAAGTGGGGTCGATTGGCT